>APFE031384787.1:204187-305601 GCA_000404065.3 Pinus taeda | reverse complement strand
ATTAACAAATTTGATGGCTAGATAAACATTACATAAGTTTCCATTGGGCCTATGGAGTCAATCATACTTCAGTAAACCATGACACTGCCTTTACATAGAAGTCAGGGCACTTAGCATTTAGATGTTCAGAACACAACTCATATAAAACCACAGTTCATACATGCATACAGGCAGTCAGAGCACAATCAGTGAATTCTAAGTGATTACACATCTATGCAACTGTAAAAGACATTAAGGAAAGAACAAATCACACATTCTGAACATGGAAATCCTTCATGAATCCTGAGAAGAAAAGAAGACAACTTATATTACTGAAAATGGTCTTTACATAAGCTAAAACAGTACTTCTGTTATCAAATTTCCAACCTTCATTACATTGTTGTTTTAGCTATATATATAATCCTTATTCTAACTAATTCGAGCTTCCTCCTCCAGCATGAGGGGAATTTAATAACTCGATCCTTATCTCTAATGACACCTATCAGCTATTTAACTAACTATTAAATACAAAAAAGTGCTGACTAGAATTTTAAAAGTTCTAAATCAACTAGGACTCTAACTCCCTTTCCATGCCATAGTGGCTACTCCTTGTTCCTTGACACCTAGTGCTCTTTCAATTTTGATAGGCTGGATATTTAATACTCCATATTGACCTTGAGCGTAGAATCTTTAACTGCCCAGTAGTAGTAGGAGATGTTCCCTACTTCTCGGTCCCTGTTTTCCTCAATTTGCTCGAATGTATGCAATAGCATGTTCGAAGCCTTTAATAACCCAAAATATGGAACACTGTCACATTTTTGATGTGCTGTAGGTTGCATTGACGGACATGTGGGTAGGCAAAAGTTCCTTGTATGCAACTCATTAAATGCCTTTTGAACGGTGATAAAGGGGCTTTATAACAGAAATTTAGACTTGGGTTAAATTATTTCACCTTTTTAAATGGACACCTGTTTTGGTCTGAATGGCTATTGTAGCTCCATTTGATGTCTTGTGTACCCTTAAGGTGTCTCTCTTTCAAAATTCCCGTTCATAATACAAAACAGCCGCTCTGTGTTAAAATCATCACCTACAGCAGTTTCGTAGCGCGCTACGAAACTGTTGTTTTATTTAAAACAACTTGCTTTTGACCTGACAAATTTATCACCCAAAAATCTGATTGCCAAAAACTCCCTTTGATTTTTCATATGTGTAGCATGGATTTACATGTCTTCAAAATCGTAAGACTAAGCAAAATTAACAAAAATTTGGAACAAAACCTTTCCTGAAAAGAGAATTCATTTTGTATGTAACTGGCCTAGCTGTGCCTTCAGTTCTCTAGCAGCTTTGCTCAGTTGGTTTATCTCATCTTCAGCTGCTTCTATTTGGCTCTTCATGGCTGCTACATAATCTCCTTGAGATGTGATGATTGTTTTGCCTGTGCTGCTCTTTTGCCAAGGTTGTGTCCCTTCCCCTGTTTCCTCTGTTCTGGGCAGTGCTTCCTGTGCTTGCTGGAATTTTCTTGTCATAGGTCTTCTAGGTTTAAAAATAAATTCCTGGGCTGGCTCGTCAAATTTAAGCCTTTTTGAGGCCTTGGTTTTCTTAACACTTTCTTGTGGTGACTATGTCAAATCAATTTGAACTGGTTTAGACTGCTCTAATTCAATGGCCTGTAATAAATCATTCAAGCTTGCCTTAGACACTGGGCTTTCTTCAACAGCTATAACTTTACCTTTTTCCTTATTCATTTGGCTTCTTGTCCTTACCCTTGAGACTGCTTCAGATTTGCCTATTTCAGGTACAGTCTTCTTACCCTAAGTTTTTTCCTTTGTTGATTGCTGAGGTTGTTCTTGAATGATTAGTGGCTTCACTGGTTTTCTTAGCTGTGACTTGGTTTTCTTTTTAGCTCTTACTCTTTTGAAGCTCACTATGGTGATTTCTGGCTGGTTGGTGGAGTAAGGCCAGTCCTGGCTTTGGAATCCAGCCAAGGAAAAAAAAAAATCCAAGTCTCTGCCTATCTTTTGGAGGCCATCTAAAACTACCAACTTAATCAAACCAAGGATGAATAAAGAGGTTTCACAGTCTCTTTCCTCAGCTGCCCTTATCAAACATCTACTCAAACTGCGAATAAATAAAAAGGAATGTCTATGGAGACTTTCCCGGTGAAATGCAAGAGCAGTTTAAAATGGTAAGAAAACCTTATTGTACCTTCCTTCACAGGTCAAGTATTTTGTATCAGGTGAGAAGAAAGCATAATGTTCCTTGACATAATGTCTGGGCACTGCTTTTGTTAAATCTTCATTTACATATGCCTCCTTTAAAAACTCACACGGATTCATATCAAATTTAAAATTTTTAAACCATTCTTCCCGTCCTCTTGGGATCTCTGTTACAACAGCTATTACTTCTGGGGAAACCTGTACTTCTAGCATGGCTATCTTCGAATTTAAACCAGTGAAGTTTAGCGCAAATTCCTTAGTTACCTATGCATGTCCCCCTTGTAGCTTTTTGTAGAAGTTCCAGCACCCGGCATCTTTGAATGCTTTCTTCACGCCTTCATCCCTCAACGCTATGTCCAGGCCTTCAGGTTCATTCCTCTGACATTTACCGGATCTGTGCTCTTTTCTCTCCATTTTTCCTTTGAGATCTTCATGCCCAAATTCTAACAGCTCCAATCGGGATGGTGGTTCAACTCCTTTTTTTGTAATTCAACCTCGCTTGTAATCAGGCTCACTTGAAATCAGCCTCGTTTTAAATTCCGTTTAAAATCTCTCAAGTTGTAATCTTGCAGATTTATCATTCATGCAAGACTTACAACCATCATTAAGATTTATGCACGGTAGTCTTTCTTGGAAATGATGATTCATGCGTATCAACAGATCTAGTGGTGGTGATAGTGGCAATGAGTGGTGAAATGTGATAAGAGGGGTACATGAGCTGACATGAGAAGACACGGCCAATGACTCACCTAGCGGACTTGACATTTCGGGAAAGATTCGCTGCGAAATGTACGAATCCATGATTTCGCAGCGCTGTCAGTTTTAAATTTGAATGATGCGCTGCGAAACTGCCTAATCGGGATTGCGCTACGAAACTGCCTAATCGGGATTGCGCTGCAAAAACACTTTAATGGTGTATATGCGCTGCGAAATTACAAAAAGGCTCGGTGACTTGGATAGGATAAGATGTGGCTATGGAATAATGGTGATGGAGGGGAACCAATGGAGTGAGTATGATTTGAGTTAAAAACCTTTAAAACTTCAAATCTAAGTGAGAAAAATAAAATGAAAACAACTTTAACATAGACCTTTGTCATCAAACTAGGACAGGCAATTATATGCATCAAACTTTTAGTTCTAAGTGATAACAGTGGCTCCACCTGGGATGGTGTGCTCCTGTAGTACACTAAGAACTCATAGGTCCAATGCTTTGTTCAATTTCTGAAAACATAAACACAATTGACAAGCATTCCTTTCTAGCTTTGTGGGCCTTCACCTCGGGCTTAAGCTTCCTGTTCAGCTTGTCATTTATTTACAACAAGAAAGACTAATAAAACGGTTATATACAATGTTGTGAGAAACTTGGTAGAGATTTAATCAATTGTAATGCTTTAGGAACCTTCCATTAACAGGCCCTCCAGCATATGGTGTTCCATCAATCTCTTGTAGAATGTAGGTGTTATTCCCATGGAAAGCAGAGATTTGATATGGCCCTTTCCACAAACTTTCAAATTTACCATGTTTACCTTTCTCTTCAATTCTAGCTTCCCATTTCAAGACTTTGTCTTGGATCTGGAATGTAGCTTCTTTGATCTTTTTGTCGAATGCTCTCTTAATCCTGTTCTGGTTTTGTTGATGACTGTCAAACACCTCATTTCTTTTCTCTTGCAGAGCTATTAGCTGATTGATTCTCCGTTGTATAGCATTTGGTTCCTCTTCTAATCCTTGAATCAACTTCATTACTGGTACTCCAAGGGATGTTGGAAATATGGCTTCAGCCCCATATACTAGCTCATATGGTGATGTTCCAATGGACCTCTTTGTGCAAATCCGGTCAGCCCACAAAGCATATCTCAGTTGCAAGTGCCAAGCTTTTTTATTCTCTTGTAGCAGTTTCTTAATGATTCTCACAAGGCTTTTGTTTGATGATTCAGCCAAACCATTTCCCTGTGGATAATAAGCAGTGGAATGTCCAAGGGAGATATGGTATTGATGACAAAAGTTAATCATTCTTTTGGACTTGAAAGCTTGAGCATTGTCTGTAATGATCTTAATTGGGCAACCAAATCTTGATAATATATTATTTTCTAAGAAAGAAATAATCACTGAATCATTTGCTTGCCCTGTGGGTATTGCTTCTATCCATTTTGTAAAGTAATCGGTGGCTGTGAGAATCCAGCGATGCTGTCCTGATGAAGGAGGATGGATTTCCCTTATAAAGTCTAATCCCCACTGCTGGAAAGGTGCTTCAACATAAATAGGAACCAAGGGAAGTGGCATAAGCTTTCTCTTTCCTTCAAACACTTGACATTCATGACATGTGGCTATATTTTTATAGATATCTCTAAACATAGTTGGCCAAAAATAGCCAGCTCTCAAGACCTTGTTTGCAGTGGCTTTCCAATAGTGATGTCCTCCATAATCCCCCTTATGAAACTCATCAATTACTTTATCAGCTTCTTCTTCAATGAGGCAATTTAATAATATTCCTCCTGCATCTTTCCAAAAAAAAATTTGGTCATACACAAAATATCTGAGAGATTTCAATTTGGTAAACCGAGCTTTGGATTTTGAAAGATTCTCGGGAGCTCTATTATGCTGCAAAACAAATGCTATATCCTTGTACCATTCTGAGATCAAGAATTTCTCATTTATTTGGACTAATTCCTCTTCATTTTCAGAAATTTCTGAGATTTTTGTGCTTAAATTAATATCAATACAGTCCAAATTTGACTGAGTCAACAATTTAGCTAGGCCTTGACCCTTTACCAACTTTGTGGGTTTGATCTCAATGTCATACTCCAACAATTTTGCTATCCACTTTCCCCTTTTTCCATCTGGATCAGCTTGTGTAAGAATATCTTTTATAACAGCATTTGGAACGTAGGCAACAATGTGAGAGTGCAAAACATAGATTCTGAAATCCTTAACTGCTTTCACCAATGCATAGGCTTGTTTCTCTAAGATGTTATATTTTAATTCAGCATTAGCTAATGTCTTGCTAAAGAAATAAATGGGTTGTTCAGTACCTTGACTTCCTTTTTGCAGTAAAACTCCAGCAATTGTGTCTTCAGAAGCGAATGTGAAGATAAGGAACTCCTTGGTAAAATCTGGGCTGATAAGTACTGGTGCTTGAGTGAGTGCCTTCTTGATCTCTTCAAATGATTTCTTTGCTTCAACTGTCCATTTGAAATCTGCTCCTTTCTTTAACATCTTTGTTATGTTCTTGACAACTTCAGTAAAGTTAGGAATGAATCTTCTAACAAAGTTAACTTTCCCAAGAAAGGATTGAATCTCCTTCTTACTCCTTGGTAGATCTAAATTTTGAATTGCACTGACTCTATTAGGATCAATCCTAATTCCTTCTTCAGAAATAATATGACCAAGCAGTTTGCCAGAAGTTAAAGCGAAAATACTTTTGGTTGGGTTTAGAGAAATACCAAACCTCCTACACTTCAGTAGGATCCTTTCAAGGTGCTTTAAGTGGTCTTCTTCCCTTTTAAAAAAAATTGTGATGTCATCAAGATAAACCACCACTGATTTGTCTTTTTCTTCAGCAAAAGCAATATCCATTACTATCTGGAAAGTGGCTCCCGCGTTCATGAGGCCAAATGGCATCTTTGCATACATGAATGTTCCCCATGGTGTGGTGAAGGCCGTTTTCTCCGGATCATGTGGGTGAACAAGAATCTGATTGTACCCTGAGAAACCATCAAGCATAGACATCCTTTGTGAACCAACAATGTTTTGCAGAATCAAATCCATTTTGGGGAGGGGGTAATTATCTTTCAATGAAGCTTTGTTTAAGTTTTTGAAGTCTATACAAATTCTGATCTCTCCATTCTTTTTTCTAACTGGTACCAAATTAGCAAGCCAATTTGAGAATCTGATTGGAACAATAATTTTAGCATCGAAGAGCTTTTTCACTTCTTTTTCAATCAGTGGCATTAGAAGAGGATTAATTCTTCTTAACTTCTGCTTAAAATTCTTTTCATTCTTCTTATAGGAATGGTATGCTGTATGATTGAAGAGTCATATTGTTTCAAGTCAGCATAACTCCATGCAAAAACATCAATGAATCTTTTCATCATCTCAACATATTTAGTCTTCATATCAGCTGAAAGGAATTTTGAAATCTTGACTATCTTAGGCACAACTGAGTCTCCTAAATTGCAATTTTCTACTTCTTCCTCACTAGCTTGTAGTCTTGGCGCTTTGAACACATCATTTTGATCAAATAATTTCTCAAGGGGAATGAGGCCCTTAGGAATTAAGTTGTTTTTTAATTGTAAGACTTCAGAACTTTCCTTTGACTCAATTAACATATTCTGCTGATCTATCTGATTATGTTCAAATTCTTCTTTTAATTCAATGAAGTTCCTTACATGCTGATCATCCTCAAAAACTTGCCAATTTGTAATATTATCTGGTATGACTGGTCTATGGCGAACCTCCACTTCATAATTTTCAGAAGCGTGCTTAGGAATGATAAAAAGACTGGCAGAAATAGCAAGAGAGTCTGCAATAGAGTTTTGATACTAAAAGAATAGGATTGAAATTTTTCCAACATCTCCAATACTAAGTTTCTATATGCTCTCATCCTTGTATCTTTAGTTTGATATGCACCTTCCACTTATTTAATTACTAATTCCGAATCTCCACAAACAACAATGTTTTTAGCTTTCAATTTTATCAAGGCTTCCAAACCTAAAATTAGAGATTCGTACTCAGCCATATTGTTGGTACAATCAAAGTTTAATTTGTATGAGAGAAACTTACTTTCTTCAGTTGGGCTAGTGATCCAAATCCCAGCTCCTGCCCCTTCTTTTCTTGCTGATCCATCAAAGTATAATGACCAGCAGCCTATGATGTCTCTTTCATCTCCTTGCTGCCCTTCTTGACACTGATTTTCCGCAGGTTCATCTTGTGGTTCTCTTCCAACTGATTCATTGAAAAGGATAGCTGATCCAAGACCAGTATCAAATGAATAAATAGGAAAATTCTGAGGCTTGTCTTTGCTGCTTACCATGTAGGCCATTCTTGTCTCGTGATACAATCTTCTTTGTTCACCAAACACTGGGATGGTAGCATATGTAAGATCCATCTGCATTGTGCCCTTGATTTTTGCTGCCCATGACCTTGAAAGAAGCATCCCAAACTTTGGTGGAATGTCTGCAACAACAATGTCCATAACAATTGTTTTTGCTGGAATTTGTGTGAGCCCCACAAAAACATCTTTTATCAAACCAATGCATTGGACTCTTTTTGAATCAAAGGAAAATAAATCCTTATATGGCCTAGTTACCTCTAACCCCAGTCTTTCCATAATTACCTTAGGAATGAGATTATGTGATGCCCCCAAGTTTAACATAGCATTATGTAGAGTCATATCATGAATGCTAATGCTTATGTAGAAAAGGGGAAACTCTTCGTTTTGTTCATCTTCTAGTCTTGGTCCCAAACAGATAATAGGATTATCTTCTTGTACATTTAGGATGTCAGCCACTCCTGGTTGTGAATTAAGCATTTCAACAATTTTGCTTCTGTATTTTTCTACCTTGAGAATTTCATTAAAAGGGACTGATATCTTAATTTTTGCAATCTCGTTCTCAAGATTAAAAACAGAAGCAATCTTGTCAATTTCTTTAGGAGGAGAAAGAATTTGAATATCCTTTTTGACAAGAGGAGAATCATCCTTAACTTCAACCATCTTTGAGTTTTCCTTTTTATCTTCAACTGTCCTTGAGGTATCCTTCTTGGGATGTGCTTTGTTTGTTGTAATAGGAACATTTCTATTCCTAAGATTGTATTGCTTTTGCATCTCAAAGATAGCGTGCTGATAGCCCTTTAAAAAGTCTGAAGGCTCTTCTCTTGATTTTATCATACTGGACTCATCATGTTCCTCCTTAGTCAAGAAAATCCCTGACACTTCTTCATCAAAAAAATGGATTGATTCCTTAGGAACTTCAGGCTCATCTTCTTCATCTACCAAATTTTGTTCGAAAGGAGGTCTCACTGGAGGATCCGACTGCTAATTTATGTTCTCTCTTGGCCTTTGTTGATTCTGAGGAATTCTGAACTGAGGGTTCCTGAATTGAGGTTCCTGCTGTGCTGGGGAAGCAGAAGCATTCCCAAGAGCTAGTCGGTCCATCAATTTCTCCATGGTTTTCATCATTGTTTCAAACTTGTCTTCTGGAGTAGAGGTAGAAGGTTTCTCTTCTTCCTTCAGCTTAGCTTTTGCCATTTTTGATTTCTTAGCAGGAATCATATTCACCTCCACCTTAATTGCATCATTTTGCATGTCAGCAAGAGAGGTAGAATCCCTTTCTCTGAGTAAGAGAGAGAAATCTGAATCAAATGATTTAGCGTATCTCAACTGTGCCAAAGCTCCAGGAGGTTTCAAATGAGCTGGAATAGAATTGTATATTTTATTAAACCTCTTAGAGAAGTTTTGGATAGTTTCCTCTGGAGCTCTTCTAAGATTGTTGTATTCAGTAAGGGCTTGGACAAGGTTGGTTCTGTTTCCCCATTTCCTTAGAAAGTTGTCTTCAAATTCTACCCAACTATGAATACTTCCAGCTCTAAGGGCTTTAAACCATTTTCTGACTTCCCCAATGAAAGTTTGAGCAAACAATCTTAGTTTTACATCTTCATCATCAAATTCTTCCCTGTCAACAAAATCGTTGAACCTATCCACATGTTCCTCTGCTGTAATATTTTCATCTCCTCCCCATGTTGGAATTATGGCAGCATATTTGCTAGGAAGATCATGTAAAACAGCAGGGAGAGCTAGTGGAGCGTACCTAGCAGGTATAGCCATAGCGAATGGAGGAGCAATGATAACAGGTATTGTATGACCAGTGGGACCAGAACTAGTGTGAAATAATGTCTGAGGACTATTGGGACTAGTAGAGGTAGAAGATAAAGTATTAGTGCGGAAAGGACTATTTGGACTTTGTAACCCATTGACAAAGGAACTCCAATTTGGGAGTGGTAAACCAGTTTTGGGTTTGAGCAAAACTTCAAAAGGATCAAGCTCTTTGAGTTGGTTCAAATCCTCTTCCTCTAACAGTAATTCTAAAGTAACAACCTCCCAAAACTCCTCCTTATCTCTTTGTGACACTAAGGATGAAGTATCAATGCCTCTTTTTTTAAAATCTAAAACAATTCCAATAAGTTTTTCTTCGTTCTCAGACCTCAACAATACCTCATGAATTTTATCATCTACAATTTTGTCTTCAGGACTTCTAGAAAATTCAGGGAACAAAGATTTCAAAAAAGATGAAGTACCTGGTATATCAGGAAATCTTTGCCTGCTCCTTGAGATGGTGTTTGGATTATCCACAGGAGTAGGTGGATCTGGGTCAGGATTACTCCTTGTATATCTTCCTTTCAAAGCCACCTTTTTTAACTTTAAGATTGTATGGAGTCACCAAGGTAGAATGTAGCCTCAAAAACTTTCTGAGCTCCTGCTACCTTTAGAAGTTCAGCTTCTTGATTTCGGGAATGAATAATCTTCAGACTCCCGGCAGACGCACCAAAATGTTATCTCAAAATCAGACCCTGGAAGGCTGCAGACCAAGAAGACTTCAAGTAACTGTTTCAAACCTACTTTAGGTTGAGGCTTAGCCTCCTCAACTTGAGAGGGCTCTCTCACAAGGGGTTAATGATTTTGATTAAATATAAGATGGCTAACTCTTATAGAACAACTCTGAAAATTATGAATGGTGGAAACACATTTAACAACTATCCATTGGGCTTATGGAGTCAACTACACCTCAATATAACAATGAACTCAACCTTACATGGAAATCAGGGCATTCAACATTTAAACATTCAGGACATAAACTCATATAGGACCACACAGTTTATAAATGTATACAGGAAGTCAGAGCACATTCAGTGAATTCTGAGTGATTATACATCCATAACACTACAACAATTAGGAAAAAGACAACATCGTATATTCTGAACATAAAAAATCCCTCATGAATCCTGAGAAGTAAAGCCAAACATGTATTACTAAAACTGAGTCTTACATAAGCCAAATACAAGCCTTTTCATAAAATTTCCAACCCTGATTACATTGCCCTTTAAGCTATATATAGAGCTCTTATTTTAACTAATCGAGATGCCTCCTCCAGCATGAGGGGAATTCAAAAACTACTTGACAACTCTTAAACTCTAACTACTTAATAAATACAACAAAGTGTTGACTGGAGGCTTTTAGAGATCTAAATCAACTATGACTCTAACTCCATATTACATGCATAATGGCCTTAATTAAGATGATTCCTTTCTTTGACATCTGGTTCTCTTTCAGTTTGGCTGAGATGGGTGTTTAATGCTCCATGTTGACCTTGAATGTTGTACCTTCTTCACTGTCCAGAAAAATGAGGAGACTATCCTTGCTTCTCGGCTTTATGGTCTTCAAATCTTCATAAGTAGGTTTTTTATTGTTATCCCTCAAAATATGATGGTAGCCATGTTGTGATGTGCTATCCACTGTTATGAAACCTGATTTGATGATGTGTCATCCACTATTTTGAAAACAAAAGGGAGAACACATTCAAGCTGTCTGATGCATGCTTCAATTCTCTTATGATATGACAAAATGCCACTTTTTGATTCAAACCATTTATTTCCACTTGTGCTATTCTGATTGGCATGTTGTAACTTCAGGTGTTCTCGTTGTATACAAATGTTCTTCAAAATTTTCCCGCTTCAACTTCAAAACTGCTTGATTGAAGTTGAAATCATCACCTTCAGCAGTTTCGTAGCGCGCTACGAAACTGCTGAGAAGTTAAAAAAACTTGTTTTTAACCTGAGACCTTTACTAACCGAGTGCTTGATTGCCAAAAACTTCTTTAGACTTTCCAAAGGTAAAATGGGGATTTAGATTTCTTCAGAAAGATAAAATCAAGCAAACTTATCAAAATTTTGAGACAAAATCTTACTTGAAATGTAAACTCATTTAGGAGGTCCTTTAAGCTGGCTTAGTTGTGCCTTCAGATCTTCAATTTGTTTCTTCATAACCTTATTCCTAGCTCTCAGTTGCATATTGATCATTCTAATATACTTGGCTTCTTTGATTGCTGGTACTGTCCAGGTGTGAAATTGTGTATTGCAATCAACCACTTCTACAGCTGCATTCTCTTCCCATAGAGTTTTAATTCTATAATAGTTTGCTTGTATGACTGCATGTCTTCTAGCAGCTTTCTTCAATTTGGCAATCTCATGCTTAGCTAATTCCAATTGGCTCTCTAGGTCTGCTATATTGTCTTCTTTAGATGTAATGACTGTTTTTCTTGTGTTCTTCTTTTGCCAACGTTGTGTCCCTTCCCCTGTTTCCTCTGTTTTTGGCAGTGCTTCCTGTACTTGCTGGAATCTCCTTGTCATAGGTATTCTAGGTTTAAAAACAAACTCTTCAGCTGGCTCATCAAATTTAAGCCTTTTTGAGGCCTTGGCTTTCTTGGTGCTTTCTTGTTCTGACTGTATCAACTCAATTTGAACTGGTAGAGAATGCTCAAAATTAATAGCCTGTAATAAGTCATTTAGACTTCCCTTGGACACTGGACATTCTTCAACTGCTCTAGTTTTACCTTTTCCCTTATTCATCTGGCTTCTTGTTCTTATCTTTGAGACTACTCCAGATGTGCTTGTTTCAGGTACAGTCTTTTTACCATGAGCTTTTACCTTAGTTGATTGCTGAGGTTGATCTTGGATGATGAGTGGCTTCACTTGTTTTCTTGCTTGTGAATTTGGAACTCTTTTAGCTCTTGCCTCTGTTTAGAGCTCAGCTATTGTAAAATATCGTGCAGGTAAAGGAGTGAGGCTAGTCTGGCTTTTGAAGCCAGCCATAAAAATGAATGAATTCCAATCTCTGTCTACCTTTTGGAGCCCATCTAAAACCAGTAGTTTGATCAAACCATGATGAAACAAAGAGGTTTCACAATCCTCTTTCCTCAGCTGTACCTTATCACACATCTTACTCAAACTACGGAAAAGATAAAAAGGTACGTCTATGGAGACCTTCCCTGTGAAATGCAAAAGGAGTTTAAAATGGTAAGAATAAACCTTGTTATACCTTCCTTCACAAGTCAGATATTTTTGTATGCAGGTGAGTAAATGGGCATAATATTCTTTGACATAACTCCTGGGCACTGCTTTACTTAAATATTCATTTACAAATTCATCCTTCAAGAACTCCTTGCAAGTATTCATGTCAAAATTAAAATTTTTAAACCATTGCTCTTGTCCTCGCGGGATTTCTGTCACAGTAGATATCACTTCTGGCGAAACCTGCAATTCTATCATGGCTACTTTTGAATTCAAGCCTGTGAAGTTAAGTGAAAATTCTTTAGTTACATGTGCGTGTCCTCCTTGTAACTTTTTGCAAAAATTCCAGCACCCGGCCTTTTTGAATGCTTTCTCCACCTCTTTATTCCTCAGCGTTATATCTAAGCCTTTAGGCTCGGTCCTTAGACATTTGCCAGACCTGTGCTCCTTTTTCTCCATTGATTCTTCCAAATCTTAGCAAACAATGACTACCAGCTCCGGTTGGAATTGTGATTCAGCTTCTATTTGAATTCAGCCTCGCTTGATTATCAGGCTCGCTTGATTATCAGCCGCGCTTGATTATCTTTGTAGTTGAATTTTAAATTTTGCCGTTTAAAATCTCTCAAGTTGTAATCTTGCAGATTTGTCATTCATGCAGGACTTACAACCATCATTAAGATTTATGCACGGTAGTCTTTCTTGGAAATGATGATTCGTGCGTATCAACAGATCTAGTGGTGGTGATAGTGGCAATGAGTGGTGAAATGTGATAAGAGGGGTACATGAGCTGACATGAGAAGACACGGCCAATGACTCACCTAACGGACTTGAAATTTCAGGAAAGATTCGTTGCGAAATGTACAAATCCATGATTTCAGAGCGCTGTCAGTTTTAAATTTGAATGATGCGCTGTGAAACTGCCTAATCGGGATTGCGCTGTGAAACTGCCTAATTGGGATTGCGCTGCGAAATTGCCTAATTGGGATTGCGCTACGAAAACACTTTAATGGTGTATATGCGCTGCGAAATTACTAAAAGGCTCGATGACTGACATAAGATAACATGTGGCTATAAAACAATGGTGGATGGAGGGGAACCAATGGAAGCTAAGAATAACTTGACTCAAAAATCTCTCCAAAATTTCAGACTCTAAGGGAGGAAAATTAAAACAAAAATAAGACTAGCACTGACCTTTGTCATCGGGCTAGGATGAAAAGTTAGATATATTAGTTTTAGTTCTAAGTGATAACAAGTAGGACGCCCAAGCACATGTTAGCATGCCATAGCATAGCATAACACTCCCCTATCATGTGTTGGCATGCCTTGTAGTCCCTAGCATGCCCTGGAACACCTTGGCATAATATTGCATTGACAAAAATTAACACTTGGGACACATTGGCACTTGGCATGTATTGGAACATATTATTAGTGTGTCTAGCATGCCCCTTTTGAAAAGGATAATGTCCCGATTTATTAAACCTCTTATGTGATAATTTCCTTACATTTTGGCTTGGTTATTCCTTTTGTTTCCTTGAAACTCCTTGATGCATATTGGCATACTCTGGCACCTTGAACGTCATAGCATGTCTTACCACATAGCATGCCTTGGCACTATTTGGCACATGTTAGCACACCCCAAAACTACCTAGAACACTCTAGAACTTCTTGACATGCCCTGATATCCCCTGGCATGCCTTACCTATGCTTAGCATACCTTGTCACTTCCTCCTTAGCATGACAACTAGCACTCATTGACACTCCCCGACACACCCTCATATTCATTCACTTCCATCCATTTTGACATAGTTCTCCCTTGTGTTTTCCTAATACTCCCTAACACTCCTCAACATGCATTGGCACTCTCTAGCACACCTTAGCACTCTTCTGTATGCTCTTCCACTTCATAGCATGCATCACACTCCTTGGTGCACATTGGCACTTGGCACATGTTGGCACTTGGAAAATCTTAGAATGCTTGACATGCGTTGAGATGACTTGGTAGGCGTTCACATAGTTTAATATTAAATTTATTTGCAATAAATTATTGGAAACTAAATGAGAAGAAACGAAGGAATATTTGGCACTTAGAATGCATTGACGCTTGGCACTTGGCACCTATTGGCACCTACTATTAGTGTGCATAGCATGCCCCTCATGGAAAAGGTAAATTGATGACTTATTATCCCTATTATGTGTTCATTTCATTGTAGTTAACTTGTTCCTCAAATTTTTTTCCTTGACAGTCCCTGAAATGCATTGTCACACCCTTGTACATCTTGACATGCCTTAGCACTTGGCACATCTTAGCTTGTTTGACATGTCTTCATACAATCTGGCACATGTTAGCATGCCCTAGCATTCCATAACACACCTTGGCAGTCATTACCTCACAACTAGCATTACATTTTTCCATGACTTGGGAACCTTACATTCACTAGAACACCTTGGTACTCCCTAGTTGCCATGCGCTCTGTTATCCTCCACAATGTCCGAGGTTGATGAGGAGATCGACAGAGGTAACCACATACCAATATTTTAGTTTGGTAGCTAGACCTACCAAACTAGAGAGGGCTCTCTCTATGAAATCACAGTCAAGAGATGACTGGAATGTAAAGTATTTTAGGCTAGATAGCTAGGCTTAGGTGGGTTTTGGAAAATTTAGGGTTTTCTTGCTGGATAAGGGAGAAAAACCAGGTAGCTAGGTCAGAGGGGGTTACAACAACAAAGATATAAAGGATCAAGGTAGCATTACCTTTTAATGGATCTTAGGGTTTGTAGGTGTAGTGTAGTGCTTAGAAGAAGCAAAAGGTCTTAATGAACATCAAACATGAATTCATTAAGCAAGAAAGAAAGTAACACAATGGTTTTCCATCTAAACAGAGATTTATGCAAAGAATTTTGTTTATAAACTGTGAGAAAAACCATTGAATAATTGATGAATGGAAAGAGAATATAAATATATTTCATATAAAGCTATAACAAATAAACAGAAACATCATAAACTTACTACACATGCATTCCTAGATAATAGCTGCAAATTGTGTCCTTTGATTTCCAGAAAATGTCCAAGTACAAGCTACAATAGTTCTCTCCTCTGAAATCCAACCCGTTCTATCACTGATAAACTGATACATAAATACCAAAAAAACATTTCCCCACTCTTAGGGGTCTAATACATGACTTTAGGAACTATTCCATGAGGTGTTCTAACCAAACCCTAATGTTTACAGAAGTTAAAAACAACTTCTACAATTAACCTTGACTCCAACCTCTCTCATAAATCAGATCAAATTTACATCAAAACAACTTACAAATACTAATCACCCATTATTTACATTTAATTTTACCCCTCCATTCATCTACTTCAACCTTTTGAATTACAAAAAAATTACATACTGAAAAGTTTACAAAACGCTAAGAAATTTCCAGGTGTGTAGCAAGATGTTGGACGCCAATTTTGAGTGCCTTTCAAAAGTCCAAATCCAAATCTGAAGCTTTCTCTAGAAATATGGGAGAGTGTAGATGTACTTAGAGTATTTTTCACTCCAAAGGACCCATTTTTGGCTTATATATGGCCATTCTCCCCAGGTGTCTCCAAGTGCGAAGCGAAATGGAACAGGAGGGGAAGAAAGGTGATTTTTGGCTTCTTTTTTGCAAATTTATAAAAAACGAAGCCCCAACTAGGTTTTGAAAGGGGATCATAAGCTTTCCAAAAATGTTGATTTTCCATCATTCAAATCCCTAGGAAGAAGCGCATCGTAAGATCGTTGCGCTCCTAGACAGAAAATTGCCAAAAAATTGCAAGTCTGCACAAGTCTGCACCAAAACACAAAATTGTCCCGAATCCTGCCAATTATTTTCTAGAGATGCCTAATGAGGCATGTTCTGAAATAATGGATGCATCAAAAATCAAATCTAACTTACGCTTCTCCTATTGGTTGATTAGGGTTTCCTTGAGTTTTTCCTTCAACTACTTGATTTTGACCTTAGCAACCTGATTCCTTGTGTAATAATGAATGGCCATTTTATTTTGAAACTTACATCCCTATTGGCCTTTTCAAGGAGTTTCTCAAGATGGAAATTTACTTTTTCAAGCCGAAAATCCATGTCCTCATTTATTTCCATGGCAATCCTATATTCAAAGGTTAATTCTTCCATTGGTGGATTTTGTTCTCTTTCCCTCTGAAGTGCCTTCCTAAGACCCATTGTCCTTGGTCTCTTTCTTGCCACATACCCTTCATGCTGCTCAATGTTGTCATGGTCCACCACTTCTTTGACTTCCGTCTCTTGTTTCTTGGCTTTGAATTTCTCTTTCTCCATGACTAGTTGTTTTGCCTTAAGTTGACTGTTTTCTTGCTCAAGGAATGAAATGATGGATTTGACCCTTCCCAAATTTTCCTTGAGCTCCATGATCAGAGAATCCTTATATTTGATGAATTGTTGTAGGGTTTGATGCTCATCATGTGCCTCCAATTCAACTAGGTCAAATTCATGCTCAATGGGATCATCATCATGCAAAGAAGCCTCATCATCATGCAAAGAAGCCTCATGATATGATGGTGATCCTTGTTCTGCTAACGTAGTAGGCTTGGCCCCTTCCTCAATTTGAGGAGAAAAATCAAGCTTTCTACCTCTCTAATATTTCTTGGTCACCTCAAGCCTAGGTTCCTTGGAAACCTCATCATGTTTTCTTGATGACCCCACCTCCATGGGATGTATTGACATGGTTTGGTGAAGTGGTTATATGCATTTTCAAGGCTGCCTCAATGAAGGTTTCCCATGTCATGTGCTTCTTTATCAACTGATGGAATACTATAATATTTATCAGGCTATGGTGAAAGAGGTTGGGATAATGCACTTTTCCTTCCAATTGCACCCTTTCAGACATTTTGGTTAGGCTCCTATACAAGTAGCTAGAAAAATTTAGAGACTTGGCAGCTGTAAAGTGCATGAGCAATATTATGTGCTATTGATATAGCTTGGAAAATATTTCCTCACATGTAAAGAACTTCATGACAACCTTCATCAATGGTGCATATCTCTCCAAGAAGTATCTGAATGGGAAAACACGTGAGTGAGCTCCTTTTTATTGTGATTTCAAGTAGGGTTTATACTCTTCTAGGTCTAGGTTCATGCCTTTGAACCAGTTTTCACCATGGTCTGGTATGCGTCTAGTTTGAGAGATGGCATCCACTGAAAACATCAAATCATTCCCTGCAATTGTGATCTTGTCTTCCTTCAAGGTGAGGGAAAATATACTTTTGAGATGCTCATGGTAACCTACTTCCTACACTCTTTGACAAAACCCTAAACAGTTGACATCTTCAAAGCATTTCATGACAAATGGGGAGGAGGTGATTTCACTGAAATTAGAGGGCTCAAACCTCAGTATCTTTTCCCCCTTATTGTACTTCCTCTTCTATGATGGTGATGATTCAGGCTCCATACTTTGAACCCTAGGTGAAAGGAAAGAAAAAACAATGAAATTTGATGTTGTGAGGGAATGAGTTGGTATGATGGACTTAGGAGTTGCCTAAATTTGTAAGGAAAATTAAGAGGGTAGGGGATGATGTCAGAGAGTGGGGGAAAAAGGAATTTTTGGAAATGAGTGAGGGGAGGGGGTGGAGAAGGCCAAAACACAGGCCTATGCTAGAGAGAGATAGGGTAGATTAGGGTCTAGAGGAAAATGATAGAAAATGAGGGGATAAGGCTTTGTGATGGATGGAAATGGCGTATTAGATACAAACAGAGGTTTAGAGACAAGAATTCTAGGGCTTATGGTAGAAACACATCATTTTAGGATCAAAACCATGAAAATCATGTAAACCCTAGAGGAAGATGTATTTGATCATTTTCTTGACATATGAGGCAAAGGACGGCATGAAAATGATTAAAATTACTTGTTATACATCCTTGAGGATTAAATGATTGAAGAGGAGATTTTAAAAATGAATTTTGGTGGTCAAATAAAAATTTTGGACAACTATGCCCTGTGCACAGTGAAGGCTTCTTGTGCACAACATGTTGTCCAAGTGTGCAGTGAAGGATCTTTATGCGCAACGATAGTCAATTTTTGGCAGTGAGGCCTATGAAATCACAATTTTTTGCAATGGAGAGTGGGGAGCTTGATGTTAGTATGGTAGACAAGTGCAAATGAGTGTGAATGATCTCCTCCATGTGCTTTTATAATTTGCTTTTGGTATTTAAGTGATTAATGAGGTAGGATGGTTGACCTCACCAATTCACTTTCTTTTTGAGTTTTGTAGCCTTAGGACCTCTTCTTGTAAATTTATAGCCTTACAAAAATTATTACATCTAAAAACATAAAGCACATTTTCAATAAAGTGTTATTGAACAAATTTACCTATTGCTACTCCTCATTTTCTGGATTTATACATGAAATCACTGATTTTGTGACCTTAACCCTAATGACCTAATGGTGACACTGAGCTGAATGGAGACCATGATGATGTGACTGAAGTGATATTAATGATGTTTCATGCTGGTAGGCTCAACTTAGTGATTAAAGTGATCGGCATATGAAATTCTTGAGAGAGTGGAAATAGCCCTAGACACACTAGCCAGTGACCAAATTTTTATTTGAAGACTCACTGAAATGACAAAAATTTGACTTGACACCCTTAAAACACCTTGTAAGAGAATATTTTATTACTAGTGAAAACTGACACTAACACCCTCACATATAACCTTACGTGTTTTTGACTTGGAAACCCGACCAATTCATTAGCAATATAATATTGTGCCCAACCCAAAGTCTCCCTTTCTATGAAATTGCTTTGTCCACGCATTATCACAACCATAGGCTTACCTCCTACAAGTCCTATTATGAACTTATCCTAAAAAACTTCATCCTTGGGACACCTAGAATTCGCTGACACTCCTTGGCACACACTCTTATTTGTTCATTTCCAAGCATTTTTACCTAGTTGTCTCTTGTGTTTCCCTAACTCTCCCTAACACTCCTCACCATCCATTGACATTGTCTACCATGTGTTAGTAGACCTTTTCATTCCTTGGCATGCCTTGGCACTCCTTGGATATCATGCCAAATGATAAGGGTTTTGATTTAAGATAAGATGATCTAGTCCCACTGATGGATTCTTTTCATCATAGTTGTAAGGATAAGAAGAGGTTTGCACTGGGAACCTTAGCTAGTAGGAAGGAATTCTTGGTTGAATCTAATCAAATAGTAGTGGTAACATCATCCCAAGTGGAAAATTCTCTATTTTGTATGAACTTGTTTGCACCTGTTGTTGGTGCTTAGCTTCTTTTATGCCTTCTTTTCTGCCATAAGAGCTTATTGTTGTCCCTTAATGGAAGACGAGTAAAATGTAGATATCGGGCAATCTCTATCTCTACCTATCACAAAAGGTTAGAGAAACATCCACACACACATAGGAGGAGTACCCTCATCCCTAACATATATTGTATGGGTTTCTTCTGCATGGGCCAATGAGATACTTATCAGCAATGTGAATTGGATTTGATGTGGAGACTATGGAAAAGAATAATATCATATGGCACATTAGACACACTGAACGGGTTTGAAACCCTCCTCCTACATAGATACACAACTTAACATGGGGTGAAACCCTCATAAATCAATAGGACACTCTTAATGGCTCAGACAAGCCTCCAACCTCCTTCCATAAAACACTTAACGAGTTGAAACCCTACAACTGGAAGTAAGTAAGGAAGGATGGGTTTGCATTTTGGTTGCCAACCATCATAGTTGGATGGGGAAAGTTCAACATCTCGATGCAAGTTTTGTCAAGCCTCTCAATCGAAGGCATCCTACCACTATTATGGAAACCCCTAGAAATGCCAGTTTTCCCATTTGATATCGTCAATGTGGGATTTCCTCATTGAACCACACAAAATTAGGTTTTGACACTATGGAAAAATGTGAAATGATAGGGATCTGCTAGAGTAACTATCATGCTAACTATTTACATGGAAGGAGGGGTTCGCATAATGGACCATAATAATAGGTAGGAAGGAACTGGTGTTTGCATAGCTCTCAACCATAAATTCTCTCATGGTAGTGCTCATTTCATGGTGGATAGTTCAGTTTAACCACCTCATCAACTATGCAGTTACTAAAAGCCTCTCCTATTTGTTTTATTGAACCTCACTAACTTCATGGTGAACAACACGTTTAACTATCCAGACAACCATACAGAAAGATTCGGCTTGCTCGACCTCAAAGAAATCCAAGGGGATATGGCTCACTTACAACCTAACACTTATTGACCTAACATAACTACTTGATATTCCTACCTAATAGTGTGAACAAAAAACCTAGGTGGTTGAACCTCCCCAGTCTCGTCCACGACAATATAGGTGAAAATTAGGTCCCCCATGGGGATATCCATGGGCTCATGCAACAGCCTTACACCTGGGCACATGGGGACATGAATCTTGAATAACTCTATTTCTTGCTTAGTGTAACCTATCTTATCAGCAGTTGTGGAACCTCATCTAGAGACATGACCTTCCTTATGGTACAATCAGTTGCCAATGGATATTCCATTTGAGGTGTTGATGTTTTGACTCTATCTTGGTTAGTACCTACCAAATCATCCTATTTGGTTGATTGAAACTCATCAACTATTGGTTGAACTTCGTATCTAATTAAAGGATTCATGGAAGGAATTAACATGTTCATAGAAAATAATATCTACTTTATATCATTCTATAAAGAATGTGATTCATCTGACCCTGCAGAATTTGGGCTTACCTCATCATAGTACCCACAATGGATATATGGCCACTTACCCACACAAACTCTCATGTTGCTGGTAATTCCCAATCGATTTACCATGGGTTCATTCAACCCTACCTAGTAAGAACTTGAATCCTAAATAGCTCTTCTCAATGACGTGGGAATTTCCTCGAAACAATCAAATTGATATAGTTTAGTCTCCCTTCGTCAGTAACCATGAGAATAGAAGAAAAATATAGAGAAAATTATTTGGATATTTCCCATTATTCCCTTTCCATTAGATAGAATGATGATGAGACCTGGACCATAGGCCTGGTGAAAATAGTAGAAGTTGGAGTTTAGGATGGGGCTTTGGATATGGATGGACTAACCTAACTAAACTAGTTTGTATTAGTTAACTCAGATCATGGTGCTAAAAAATGGCCTACTTGTAGTATGGGAAGAGGGGGTGTCGAAAACTCACCATATGTATTGGTGTTTTGGAACCTCCTCTTGGTGTTCCCTTATGAGAATCACCGAAACTTAGGCTTGCCTAGACACTCATTGTGGAAAAGCTACTCATGTTGGAGATCCAAAGCACCACGAAAGTTTTGGGGATCTATTTGTCACAACCAAATGTAACACAGGGAGGAAATGGCTACTATATCTAGTGGGTTACACTCTGGATGAAGCGTTGTGGTAGCGGAACTCTTATTAGCGGTAGTAGAAACTCATATGGGACATGTCTTGACCAATACTAGGCCATAGGAGGTCTTGGGGAATGGGTGGATTCCTAAGAGATCACATGCCCCTCTTGAACATGTATGGTTTTGAATATGTGGTCCAATATGTTATTGTTATATATTTTTGAGGTTGAGGGAGAAAATATATTGGACAACATCAAACCACTTTTGACGCTGGGATCTAGTCGTGCCAACTTCAGAGAGGGATCTCTCTTTACGATTTAGCGTGGTTTTTATATTTTTCAATCTACGGCCTAGATGTATGAAAATAAGCAGTAGATTTGTTCTCTACCCTTAACTTGGAGATAACCCATAATGGATCATATGATCATGTGAAGCTGAGACTGAACTACATTTCTTTTAGCAATTTGTCTCCATCTTCCCCTGCTAACTTGTTGTTGCAAATAAAAGGACATATTTGTGTTTTTATTTTGAATTGATATTTCTTCTTGGTAGCTACAAAATGAATCTCATCCATATTGAGCATTTCCCTAATGTATTCTAAAGAAAAAATCCTCATTGGGAGGAATTTTGGCAGTTTGTAAGGGGCAGGTGCACACCCAAATATCCTTAGCTCTGTGTAATTCTAGTAAAGGTACTAATCTCCTATCTGGACATGGTCTAATAACTGCAATTTTTTCTTGATTTCTTCATTGATTCTTGGCTCTAGAGTTCTTCTTAGGAGACTACATGCTGGATGTACAAACATTTCTATGGATTGTTTGTATGAATACTCTTTTTGTTCCTTCATTCCCAATGTAGTCCAGAAGATGACTAATTGTTGATTTCCCTCTTCATCCAACTTTTGAATGCTTCCTCAGTTTGGAATTTGAAAAAATGTTCATGGATGGAATTTGCAAGGAATTGGTTGAAATTGAACAACATGGAAGGCTTGGAATCTGTGGAGAAAATGGAATGAAATCCTATAATTGCCTTATCTACCCACCGATATGAGTAATAACCAAGGAGGTAGGATATAACTGTAATGATTTTCTTGGCTCTCTTAGGGAAAATGGAGGATGTGTAGGGAGGAGATTTCTTGGGTAATGGGGCATCTTCAGTGAGGAAAAGCTCCAAGGTTTTAGCTCTTTTTGCACGATACAATTTCTGATATAATTCAATAAGTTCTTAATGAGATAAAGGAGTGGCGTTCTCTGTTTTAGGAGCTTTCATCATTTGATATATAGCTTTGGGAGTTATGGTGAATATAATTTATTTAGTAGGGGCAATAAAAACTCTTTGGCTAAGTAGATAACAAGCATGACATTTCCTATTGAATTCGGGGGTGCTGTGGGTACAAGGAAATATGTAATGGGGAAAACTGGATTCCCACAGTTGAATATCATCAGAGTTATCATTGAACTTGTCCTCAAGCCAAGAGTACATTTCAAATAGATAAAACTCGCATAGGGATTCATTAATTTTGTAGTCTCTGCCCGTCAAGGGAATATGGTGAAAATAAATGGGAGGGTGGATCAGAGGACTCACAAGTTCTTCTTGTCCCTTGTCTTTTGGAGGCATGATTGGATAAAGCTAGAAACATTGGTGAAATATGGATTGTGCAGGTTACAGTGTGCAGAGATGGAATGGGGTTCAAGATAACAAGAAATATAGGTGTTGGCTTAAATAGAATTTAGCAGGTATGGTTCTTGACCAGGAGAAACATGTGTAGTTTGAATTGGGAAACTTGTAACATAACAATGTTAATGGTACTGTATAAAATCAATAACTGGTGAATGGGTGAAAGGAGGGACTTTATAATCTTTTGGCTTTCCCGTTGATGGTGACGCAGGTCCATTGGATTAACGATTAAGTGATTTAATTACTTAAAAGATTTATTTTGGAGGGATTTTATGTGATTGGTGGGAGCAATGGGCAGATGAGGTGGTGAGAGGGGATTGGCGGGAACGTAATGGATAGAGTAGTGGTATCAGATGGCGAAGAAACCACCTTTCGGGGGGGAGGTGGTTAATAATTTCATCTAGGCAGTTGCGGAAACACAAAATGGCTCCATGTCATAGTGACGGTGGGTTTCAATACCGCTCATTTTGGACCCCCCCCCCTCCCCAGTAAATTTCAGATGGTGAGGGCAGGCCAAAATGTAACGTAGGTTGTCAGATGTTAAGAGGTGGGTGCATATGAGAGGAAATGAGCCAGAATATTATTGTGATGTAATGGGGTGGCGTAGGAAAATGTATTTAATGGGGTATGATTGGATGTGTAGTGGGGGAGGCAGATGGATGAAAATATGAGTGGAGGACTGATTTTGGGGTAATTAAACTTTAGGAATAATGGAATAATATACCAAATATTATTTGATATACCAAACTTTAGGGTAAAAATTTAATCCTTTTGCCTTTTTCTGTGCATGAAAGTATATTTGAAATTCAACTTAGGATAAAACTTTCATGCTTGTCTTGAAATCATCATTGTGCTTCTACCTACCCTTTCTTATTTCAATTATTTTTCTAAGCTAACATTTTCTCTTCTTGCTTTGCAGGGTGCATTTAAACTAGCAGATCCAAATGATTTTCCTTTTATGAAAATCTACCTTATCCTATAACTTATCTCACCATTGATTCATATTAAATTGTTTGTTGGGCATGAGATCCCCCAAGGGTATTTTTGGGCTTAGAGCCTAGATTTTGGTCAATTTTGTAAATCCAATGTAAAGACTACGCATTTTGTGGGTACAAAGCATGTAGTTTGTCAAAGAGTCATCGGGTTGTCCACCCTTGATGTTGATAATGTAATGTCAGCTGTAGAGATCTACCCATGGTCCACAGACCATGGGATCGTATAAATAGAGCAAAGCTTTAAGTAGTTAAGACATCAAGATATGGAAAAGATATGATGTATGCAAGATAGATCTGTGAAGTGTAAAGTCTAGTTTTGGGTCATAACATATGAAGAGGCTCTGCAGCTGAGTGCACA
Organism: Pinus taeda; assembly: GCA_000404065.3. Lineage (NCBI taxonomy): Eukaryota > Viridiplantae > Streptophyta > Pinopsida > Pinales > Pinaceae > Pinus > Pinus taeda. The sequence continues at coordinate 280,945 of APFE031384787.1, read as the reverse complement.
GAGGCCTAGTAGTCCACAGCTGAGTGCGCGAACCCCTGCAACTAAGTGTGTAGGGCTAGTCAAGTCTATAAACAGTTGGAAGAATTAATAAAGAGAATTTTCTATCATTTTTGCATATTTATTTCCTGTTTTATGCATCTGCTATCTTGGGTATGAATTTCACTTCTTATACTTATATGATACGCAAATGTGTATAATTGTGTTGACTAAGTGAATGCAAGTTGGAATATCTGTTTACGCACAAATAATTAAGTTTGGTCAATAAGATAAGTAAGATACTTGGCGTAGCTTAGGAGATATCGTAGTTCGCTTCCTTAGCAATGCGAAAGAACTTCAGCCCCTAGTTAGTGCTGCGTGAAAGTTGATTCTAACAGATCGTGGAGGTATTAAAGCTTAGAACAGAGCACGAAGTGAGCTGTACGAAGGCAGGTCTAGTTGGACTAAGCTGACATCACAAACATCTCAAGGGTTTTGAAACTTGGTTCCAGCATCCCCCCATACTACTTCGGGTGAGACTTCAATTAGCGCTCTGTAGGCTAATGTCGAAATGGCCAGTAGTGTAGGGATTTGTTTGGCTAAATAACTTTGAAACTGGGTCAGGCCCCCATAAGCAAACAAATGGTTTCATTGCTAGGACTAAAATCTACATGAGAGATGTGTGATGTCGTATCATTGGAATCCAACTAAGAAAAAAATCGAAGTCTGGTTGGACAGAAGAATTCATGAGTTCAGGGTGCAGGGGAATAGAAACCTACGACTATCAAAAGAGGAGTGGTTAGGTAGCTGCCCATATACGGAGATCCGTGAAATATTTTTCACGTCCTTCTCTTCTAAGCTATATGAGTGGATTATGAAGCTAGAAGATAGCCAAGGAAGGTGGGAGCTTGACGTTCCTATTGTGTGGACCCTAGAGCTAGTGTGAAGATTTGAAGCATTGGAGGATAAGATCATGCACGCTGTTGATCATTGGCTTGATCGTATTATAGGAGGATTTGTTACTGAGTTCGTGGTCGACACCTTAGTCAACTATAGTAGGGCAGAGTGATGCTTTCTCAAAGGACCGCGAGGTAAGTATGTAAAGTCTTTAAATACTGGGATTAAAATGTTTTTGTGCGGAAATTGGGTTATGCAATTACCTTGATGTTCGGAGCTACGTGAAGTGGAAAGGTTTACAAGAATGAAGGAAATAAGGGACCAGAAAATAGCTCCTTGATTTTCCCTCTACAAGGAGACAAGGAAGAGCTCGTGAAGGTCTCTTTTTGAAGTGCTATTCATTTGATAAGATAGAGAATTCCATGAATCACACCTCCACCCACACCACCACTAGCTTCACCGCCATCTCCTCCATATTCACCTATACCAACTCCACCACCACTGTGATTCAATATGGAAAACACAGTGAAGTTTCTTGTGTTCAAAGTATTGGGAAATGAGGATCCAGACCAATTACGGTTCATTGTAAGGGTTGTATGGGAAGCTCATGGAGTTACAAATGACCATATAAAGAAAGAAACACTGGTTAGCACCCTGTAGGATCACGCACTGACTTGGTATATGAAGTACTCTAGCAATAATCTGAATGCGAGAGTCATGGATATCCAAATAGTACTAAATAGAGAATTTAGTAAGCCGAAGTCTGAAGCGTAGTCAATTGTGGGATTCCAAAAGATCACAATGCTACTAGGTGAGACTCCTTGGGAGATAGATCAGAGGCTGAAATGTATGATTTGTGAAGCTAACATGAATCTAACAGATGGAAAACATCACCAGTGGTTTGTAGCTTTGCTACAACCACATTTAAGGAGTGCACTATCGCAGCAGAAGATAACAACTCAGCCAGAGGCCCTGGAGATTGCTATGAGGTTACATGAGACCCCGATGCAGGATCCTAACCTAGGAGTTCAACAGATCCATGCGTAGCTGAAGAATCTGTGCCTTGAGATTGCGGAGTTTGAAACAGGACAGTATAGTTCGACCAGAAGTGTGCGAAGAAGTATGGTGTGTGAAATGCACGGGTCATGGTCATGACAAAGACCATTGCCCTGTCTTTATGAATTACCTTGCAGGAGGAGGATCGATGCCTTTAAGGCTAGAAGCTCAAGCAGGGCCTAGGGAGGCGCCTGATTTATGGTGCGCTATCTGTCAAATAGCTGGAAAACATGCCATGGACAATTGTAACTTGTTACAGAAGTATACAAAAAAATCACAACCTTTGTTTTGCAACTTTTGTAGGTCAGTGGGACATGACGAGTGTTATAGCTCCAAATCTCACTCTTGAGGTTTGTGATGCTGCACTCATGGCCTAGGGCAACCCCTCCTTCTAGACCTAGTCCAAAATTTAAAAAGCAGTGTTTTATTCCATATACGGACATTTCCCTGAGCTAAACGCGTGTATACGTGGGTCTGTGTATACCCAACCCGCGTATATGTTTAAAAACACTTAAAAAAATATAAATCTCCTTAATTTCGGGCAGAGATCATGGGTTTTACCTATTGATTACATGTTAGTGCTTGTGGCCCAACTGTTCCCAACGAATTCCCAACTGAAAAACTACTTTGGGAGAAGTATAAAAAGGCTTCTATGGGAAGGCCAAAGGGAGGAGAGAAGAGAGAGAAAGATTACTATGCTGAGATTTCCCTGACCAGGTCTGAAGATCCTTGTGCCTCCTGCACTTCCCCCATTCTACAGGAAACCGTTGTTTCCTTGTGTGCGTTGATGATTTCATACTACTTGAGATATCATGGAGTAAGTCATGAAAGGAGTTTGTTAAAGGCTTCAGACTGGACGAATCAGGGAGACGGTTCTACTTGGAGCCTGCAAAAGGACGAATCAGGTGAAATTATTCCTTTTATGTACTGTATTTGTCTATAATAAAAGAAACACATGTCTTTGTTCCTGATATAGATCTTCTTCATGTTATGATATTCATATTATGATTCATATGTGAATGGTTGTTTAATTGCATAACTAACTACCTTTCCTTATAATATGAAGATGGTTTCTTTATGATGTTTAGTCCATATACTATTGTACTTTGTTGAATTGATTGTTTTGTATGTCAAAGGAGCAAAGGAACTCCAAGAAGGGTTTGGACCCTGGAAGGCTCTTCTCAAATGTAGGACCTTAGGTACGCCCCCTATCATAGAGTTTGCTTATAGTAGCATTATGACTGTATGGAATGTGTGTTTCTTTGCATAGATAACCTCCAGTCTACTAGGGTATTCACCCAAGACCCTAGGGGAGTTTATCCCACAACAGAATTGGTGACTCCACTGGGGACAACACTATTGTTGTTCCTAGTTTGGGTGTATTCAAGCCAATCAGGGCTCAGTTGTATGTTTATCTTCTGTTACTGTGTAGTCAGTGCCTGAATTGTGAGTTTTGATTAGTTTTTTCCAGAATTTTTTTTGTTTTTCTTGGAAGCTTTTGTATACACTTTTTTCTCTGTTTATAGAGGCGTATATATGCATATTTCCTTAAGTGAACATGCGTATCCGCATGTTTCCTTAAGCCGTGTCGCATATACACGCACCTGTGTGCAAACACAGTGGCGTATATCTTAATTTTCAATATTTTTAAAATCTGTTTGTTTCTGGAAGATAGTATGCTAGTCTGATTCAGTTTGGAACAATCACTGTTCTGTCACAGTCTTTAGTTTTATAGCAAGCATCTTGTTTCAAATTCTCTCTGATTGTGAAAAGGTTGGTCTTGTTTGTTTTTCTTGCAAATGTCATTTAGTTTTGCTTAAGCACACAAGGTTTCTCGCAAGGAATCTTGGCTGCTCTGTGTGTTCAGGGCAGAAAGATTGATTTTGATCTATGTGTTGAGTTTTGTTTTAATGACTTTTTGGTTTGCATGTGTTTTATGACCATCTGCTTTTCTTGCTTTATGAAAGTCATTTGTTCACGCTTTCTTGAAAGTTGTCTTTTCAATCTTTTGGTTTCCATTGCCAAGCTCGTCTCGCTGCTTGTTTATTGTTAAGAGCATTTCAAAGCACCCTTTTTTGTTGAGTTCCCACTTGTTTTTTGTTGCAAACTCGCAAAGTGCTTCATTTCCTATTTTCTTTGGTCATCAAGTTTCAATCTTGTTAGAGCGTTTTTGAAAAGTCCTTTTTGAGTTGCTTTTGAAGGAAACTTCTTGAAACTTTGTTTTGCTTTCTTGAACTTTGTTTTGATTGAGTTTTCCTTTTTGTTGAGTGAAAGTGCCTATTTGTCTATCGACATGTACTTGTTGCATTAGGATTAGTTTGTGCATCTTTCTAGGAATTTATAGTTTGTTAGCTTTTGTGAGTGTGAAGTTTGAAGAAAATAAAAGAAAAAGTTGTAGCTTTATTTGAAGTTCCTCTAAACCCTATAGAAATTTCTTTTCATCGAAAAATGAAAACAAGTGCATTTGCATGTAGTTTGGTTTTTATTAATTTCTTTGTGTCAAAACACCACTAGTTTCACTTCCGTGTATCCCTTGTCTTAAATAACAGCCCATCAAAATCAAGCGCTAATTTAAAATATGCTAGAACTTTATATTTGTCGAGTTAGATACATCAACAAGTTTTAGGATATTTTAGGGCCTTGGATTAGGTGAGTGGAGAGTTAACTCTCCAAGGCCATTTTAAACAATCAAACATAGGAGTCTGAATAGTGAGTGAAAATCCAATAGTGTTAGGAAGACAGGAAAGCTCCAAATCTGGGAGTTAAGCATGAGGGTCTGTAAAGACAGGGAAGAGAGATACCCCCTCTCCTACTTGTCCGAACTTACCTCATGACTGTTCCGCCTGGCTTCTGATACGAGTTGGTAACCTTAGTTGCTACTCCTAGGGATCTGTGGCTGTGGAGGGGAATCTCGTGGCACCTGAGGTCAACATTGTATCACTCTCAACGGTACTATTGGAGGGCACCCTTGTGAAGCTTGTGGGCTTGCACCAACGTAGGCTGTTGTTAGGAGGTCAGCATAAGTTCCTCTGTTACCTTCGCTGATAGGATTGGGCCGTCATTATCCCAGACCATCTTCGGAAGGCCCCTTACTTCACTTTCTCGTATTTTGGTGTCCGGTCCTAATCACCCGGAGCAGAAATACTTGGAATTTGTTTGACTGGCTGATATCTTTAGGGACTTTATAGTGTGTGCTCTGTGCTCCTAGTTGGCCTAGCTTTCAATTTTTTGAGCCTTTAGTTATATCTTAACAAAAAATTCAAAGTGGCTGACCGATCACCTAGACGGTCTCGAAGACTTCGTGGTCTTTCACAACAAAGTTCAGAGCCTTCACCTAGAAGGCACAGAGGTAATACTGTCAGTGGGTTTTATCCTGTGGCAGCTGATGCATTAGGGATTGATCCTCCCCTAGGGGGCATCAGTGTTCAAGATAGACCTAGTACTTCCAAAAGACAAGAGAGAAATACTCCAATACTTTCTCGAGTTCTCTTTCGGACGCAAGATAATGTAGAGGTAGAAGAACTCTCAGAGTCGTTAGTGGCTCCAAATTCTCCCCTACCTCCTAGTCATCCAGAAGTATTACAATACATTGGGTCTCCAATGCATCGATTGTCAAGTCTAGGTCACATTACACACTTACCATCGATGACCACTACTGGAAGCATGGCTTATACTACAAGTGCTATGATTATGCAGACTCCAATATCTGTACAAGGGGGAGGAACTATTTCCATCCCTTCCACATATTTATTCGGATCTTTTTCTAACACAACTTTAGTTGGGTCTACCTCCATTCCTTCTACGAGTGGAAACTCCCAAACCAATGCTTTTAGTTCTGGATTTTTCCCATTTGGCACCCATTCATAGGGTATTTCGTCAGTTCTGTTTAGTGCCTCCACATCCATGATGGGTGGATCAGCTTCATTCTAGGGTTTTCCTTTTGGAAGTGGTCATATACCACATTCCAACCTAACAATTGGATCTATGCCTTTCTCTTCTTTAGGACAAGGTAGCAATCCTTTTCAAGGTTGGGCTAACCTTGCGGTTAGTAGTATGGGAACTAGGAATTCGTTTCTTGACAAACAAGGGAATAAGCCATACTCCACGGTTAGCTCATTTCAAAGTATTCCTCCCCTAGCCTCTGCTTGGGATCCTTATCAGGGGTTGTCTGCTCCTTATAATCCTTTAGGAGGAATCTTCGCCGGTTATGGAGGTTTTGCAGCCGGAGTTGGTCAAACTCCAAGTTATACTGGATCACAAGGCATGCCTTTTGGTTTAGCTAGTTCTGTAGGTTACTTCAGGCAGCTTGTTGCCTTCCAAAATCCAGGCCAATCTTTTCAGAACTTTGGGAGTTCCGCCCAATCTGGGTGGAACCCCCAAGGTCCTCCTAGGCTTCCATTTTTGGCAACTTTGAACTTGCAAGACCTCACAAAGTTAACAAACGATCTAATCAAAAATAATCTAGCCTGGCCTCCGGTCCTAACCAAACTCCCTTCTGACATTCCAAAATTCAAAGGGAAGAGCAGTGAGGACCCAGGCGACCATGTGACCACATTCCATTTGTGGTGCTCGTCGAACTCCGTTATTGATGATTCGGTTAGGTTGAGACTTTTTCAACGCACCTTGATTGGTAATGTGGCCAAATGGTATATAGAGTTGCCAGGGGGCAAATTTACATCTTTTTCCGACTTAGCTAATATTTTCTTAAATCATTTCCAGTTGCTCATCCGTTATGATGCCGAAACTGAACTTCTGGCCAATTTTCATCAGGACATGGCAACTCACATTTCTGACCATATTCACGAATGGAGACAGAGAAAGAGGCTCATTAAAGCCGAAATCCCTCAAGAGTACTGTCTCGAATGGTTTTTGAAATATTTACAACCTAAGATCTCTAAGGATGTCTCGATGTCCGGAGTTTACTCCGAGGAGCAAGCTATTTTTAGGTCCCAGCAATTAGAATTAACCTACTCTCAGTCTGGGATCCTACAAAAATACTTTCTAGATGCTCCTCGGTCAAAGGTTGACATAGCCAAGTCGAAGCTAGGTCCCCATGGGGATGGTATTGTTGGATTGGTAGACACAAATGCAGTGAACGTGTTGAGCCAATTGCAGCAGTTGTCATTGCAAACTGCTTCAAACAACCAAGTCACATCGTCTACTACTTCGTCTTCCCAACCCTCTTTGATTAATGCCATCCAATATGATAACCCCAAAGGAAATCAAAATTCCAATGGTAAAAAGAAAGGATGAGGTAAGAAAAAGAATTAGGATGGGAAGGCTGACACAAATAAATCCAACAATAATGCTGGTGGGGGTAGAAATGAGTTTAAAAAGAAAGTCAAGTTTCCATGCAAGTTGTGTAGTGGAGACCATTTAACTCATCTCTACTTGAAGATTCAGGATGCTCAGCACTTGTTAGGGCAGCAAAGGGCTTCTAGTTCTCAAGCTGTGTTAACCAACCCTTTTCCCCAAGGGTAGCAATTTCTTGCTGGCGCGAGTTCAAATCTTGGTACCTCCTCAGGGGGCAGCCAGGAAGGGGAAAAATCATCGAATGTTTTCATGATGGGTTCTAATGTACATGTGGGTACTTTGTCACATAATTATGGTGAAGCCGAAACTTCCAAGGACAAAACTGCTCTCGGAAATACCGATCTTCATATTGAGCGACCCCCTGTTGAGACTATACCATGGATACTGAAAGGTTCCGTTAAATGCACGACTATTAATCCTAACACTAGGCCCACCTAGAACTATTCCATTGTGGAGGATCTAGCCCAGAGTCCATGTGCCATGTCTGCTTTAGAGGTTCTCTAGTCGTGTCCGGCTCAGCGAAGTGCTTTACTCTCGGCAATTGGGGCAGTTGATCCAACCAACTCTTTAGTGCTCACTTTTGACATGTTAAATGTCAAAAAGCGACTCCCTCATCACATGGATTTCCAGATAAAGTCTACATACCGAAAGATTAATATTTTTCACACCATTATTGAAGAAGGAGCTTCCACATGCGTCATGTCAATGTCTTGCTAGAAGGCCATTGGATCTCCTTCAATTGTTCCTTCACCTACCTTTTTGACTATGTTTGATGGGCATTCTCACAAACCGCATGTGATTATCCCGACCTTTCCTATATGTGTTGGAGGAAAGGTCATCAATGTTGAAGTAGAGGTCATAGATGCTAACCTAGACTATAATCTCCTCTTAGGAAGGAATTGGCTATACGATATGGATGCCGTCGTTTTGACTCTATTTCGTGTCATCTGCTTTCCTCATGAAGGGAAAATCGTTAAGGTTGATCAATTGGATTATTGTCCAGTTGATCCTCAAGCAACTTCTGACTCTACTATCCCCTTAGTGGATAACCCTCGCCCACCTATGGAGAATCTAGGAGTTGGGATGTATTCCTCATTGATGGGTACCTTTGAGTTTCCCTCTCCTATCGCTCCAATCAATGTCGTTTAATCATCCAAGGAGTCTCCTCGAGAAGGGTTCTTCCGAACTCATTATTTTTCGGACCCTTGGACCTTCCCTTCACCTATGACCACATTAGCTGAAGGACAAGTAAATGGAATGGCATCCCCTATGTCTACGACTGAGCTTAGATACCAGTCTACCGTTAACTCTGCAGACGACCACTCTGCTCCTTCTTCCGAAGAGGAGTTTGAGGATTATGTGGCCCCCGCTTGGGCCTTTGATTCCACCTCCACCCTGGACTACTTAGATATAGTTTTACCTTCTAAAGAAGCAATCCTCGAAGTGATGATGGGTGTAGATCAACCTTGGGAACACTTACACCATCGTTCATATTTCCTTCCTCCATTGCAGGAAGTGGAAGCTAGGTTTTCCAAGCTATTCACTAGCTATGTTTGTAAGATATCGAATCCTTTGGCTCCAGCACACTTTCGTGCTGAAGGTAATATGTCGGTGATCTAAGAAACGATATCTGTAAACATCTCTAGGGACCCTAACGTGATTGAGAATCTCTTCATTGGAATTGAATGTTCCCCTGAAGAAGTGAAAATTTACACCAACCTTTTTAAAGAATTTCGAGATGTATTTGCTTGGTGTTATGAGGAAATGCCTGGCATTGATCCTTCTATAGTTCAGCATGAGATCAAGATGTATGAAAATGCTAAGCCGGTTCGTCAAATACTTTGACCGTTTAATCCTAGGAAGGCGACAGCCATTAAAGCCGAAGTAGGGAAGTTGCTCAAGGCGGGTTTTATATACCCTGTTCCTCTTACCGATTGGGTTTCTAATCCAGTCCCTGTAGATGAAAAGCAAGGAACAATCCAAGTATGCATCGACTTTAGGTACTTAAACAAATCTTGTTCAAAAGATAATCACCCCATGCCATTCATTGATCAGATTATTGACGAGTGTGCGGGTAATGAGATTTTTTCCTTCATGGACGGTTTTTCTGGTTATAATCAAATTTCCATCCATCCTGAAGATCAACATAAGACGACTTTTATATGTCCTTGGGGTACCTTTGCATACAGAAAGATGTTGTTTGGTCTCAAAAATGCTGGAGCCACTTTCTAGTGGGCTATGTCATATGCTTTCCACAACATCAAACATATCATCAAAGCATACTTGGAGGATCTTGCTGCTCGTTCTCGAAAAAGAACTGATCATCCCAGTCACCTTCGAATGGTTTTTGAGTGATTTCGTTTTTATCAAATCCGGTTGAATCTCAACAAGTGCATTTTCGCGGTTCTGTCCAGTCAGTTGTTAGGGTTCATCGTGTCAAATGAAGGGATTAGAGTTGATCCCTTCAAGGTAGAGGCGATAGTCAAGTTGCCTCCCCTGTCCTCCATTCGACAACTTCAAAGTCTTCAAGGGAAGGCTAATTTCTTAAGATGGTTTATAGAAAACTACACCAAGATCACTAAAGGGTTTATGTGTTTTCTCTGCAAATGGGTTCCATTCGTGTGGGATGACTTTGCACAACAGTTGTTTGATGCTTTGAAAAAGGCATTAGTCTCTGCCCCACTTTTGAGTCCAGTGGATTATGGTAGGGACTTCCTTTTATATCTCACTGCAGCAAAATCAACCATTGGTATGGTTCTCGTTCAAGAAGATGATGCTCTCATAGAGAATGTGATTTATTACTTGAGTCGAGGCTTGATAGGTCCTGAACTTTGCTATTCTCTGGTTGAGAAGTTGGCCTTGGCAGCTATCCATGCTGTCGAGCGGCTCTTTCATTATATTCTGCTACTCAAAACTTTTGTCTTGGTAGCAGTCAACTCATTTCAATTTTTCCTCAGTATGTGAGTGATTGGGGGCAAATATAATCGATGGATTTTCTTTCTACAAGAATTTGATCTCGAGTTCTTGTCCGCCAAGTTCAAGAAATCTATGGTTTTTTCCGAGATAATTTCCAAGCTACCTTGTGGAGAGGATACTGTTTACAAGGAAAGTTTTCCCGATGAACACTTATTCCTCATCTCTTCACTCAACCCTTGGTATGGAGATATCATTGTTTATCTCTAGACTTTGAAGTTTCCCTCTACTTTCTCTAAGGATGAACGTCGCAAATTACGTCACCTCGCTAAAAATTACATTATCATTGGCAATACATTATATCGTCGGGGGGTTGATTCAATCCTTAGGTGTTGTTTAACCTTAGAGGAGGTAGAGTCTGTGCTAAATGATTACCACAACAGAGCTTGTTGTGGTCATTTATCAACGCTTGCTATAGCTCAGTGTATCTTGCGTGCCGGCTATTTTTGGCCTTCGCTCTTCAAAGATTGTGTTGAAGTGGTCAAACGCTGTCACCCGTGCCAAGTTTATACTCGGAAGATGAGCGCACATCTAGCTCCTCTTTTTCCCATTGTCATTGCCGGTCCCTTTACTAAGTGGGGTATTGATTTTACAACTTGTCATCCGCCTTCAACAGTGAATCACTAGTATATTATCGTGGCCGTAGACTACTTCACGAAGTGGGCGGAGGCCATGCCCACTTATAAAAATGATAGTGAAACAATGGCATTGTTCCTTTTTAATCAGATTATTTCAAGGTTCGGTATCCCAAGAGAGATTGTCACTGATCATGGCAGTCATTTCCAGAATCAACTAATGTCTGAATTGGCTCTCAAACTAGGTTTCCGGCAGGAACATTCATCTCCTTCTTATCCTGAGGCCAATGGACAAGTCGAGGCAGTAAACAAAATTCTTAAGACGATCCTACAAAGGACAATTGATAAAAATAGATTTAATTGGAATCTTATGTTGTATTCGGCTCTATGGGCATACCGAACCTTCGTCAAGACTGCTACAGGTTTTACACCTTTTCAATTAGTTTATGGGTTGGAATCTATCTTTCCTGTCGAATGTGAAATTCCATCTCTTAAGTTAGATATTGAGCTCCTTCTAGAGGCCTCTCATCTTGAAGAGCGCCTCCTTCACTTGGAACATCTCGATGAGCAGTGTCGAGATGCAGCCACAGTAAATGAGGCCCATAAGAAAAGGGTTAAAACCTAGTATGATAAAGCTGTCCATCCTTGTGTCTTTTCTAAAGATGACCTCATCTTGGTCTATGACCAAGATAAGGACACCTTGGGGTAGGAAAATTCAAACCTATCTGGTACGGTCCCTTCAAAATTAAACGAGTTTTAACAAAAGGGTTGTATGAGTTAATCGATTTCAAAGGAAACAAATTGGCAGAACCCCGAAATGGGCTCTATCTTAAGAAGTACTTTGCTTAAGTAGCAGCTAGGAAATGGCTTCTTTGTACATTATATATATTTGTACATATTTTGTCGAGAGTTTGTGATATCAACACTTTTTGGTCTGCTTTGGCAGGTGTTGATGGATGACTTGGTCTATTTTGGATTCACCGATGGTGCTAGTCGGCACACTCGGAATCTCACTTCTGCAGCTTGGGTACTGTATTATCCAACTGGTCAATTGATGGTATCAAGGGGAGTATGCATTGGTCCCGATTCAAATAATATGGCTGAGTATATTGTCATCATTAATTTGCTATCTGAGGCAATTTCTCACGAAATCGACTCGTTGGTAGTTTATCTTGATTCACAATTGATAGTGTCACAATTAAATAACATTTATCGAGTAAGGGATCCATGTTTATATCGCCAGTATTTAGGGGTGAGGTTGTTTAAAAGATCATTTACTTATATTAATTATTTTCATATTCCAAGATCTCATAATTGGTTAGTTGATTATATCGCTAATCAAGCATTAGACTGGCACATCAATCATTCATCACAATAAATTAAGCATCAAAAAGTCAAACTGTATATATATCATAAATCATCTCAAGTGTACATAAGTTTGTCCAAAAAATATACAAAATTGGGACTCAAATGCCCATAATCATGTCCACTATGTCTAATTCCCCGGCTCAGGATGAGCGGCTAAGTAGGCAACTAGTGCATTGGCTACACACCTAAAAGTGCAGACCCAGTCACATGGCATGCCAACCACATGACGCTACATCTCTATAGGAAGGTCCTCTACCACCGCCATTGGCACTCGGTGGGTCAGCCTCACCAAATGCTGCTGAAATGTGTGTATAGTTCACTCCGTGGCTGCAGCCGCCTCTTCGGCCCCTTGGCCACGACGCTTGTGCCATGGGAACTCATATGGTCATACAGGCCCAATATCTGGAACATGATCATTATATTAGTCATTTGAATCCTATCAAAAACATTTTCAAAGTTCATTATTATGTTTCAAAAAAAAAAAAAAATCATAACATCAAAAATCACTTACCAATGTCGCCCCATGCTACGTTCGATGGTAATGCAAGATCGGGATCTCCTCAGAAATCCAGCCCAGCATAGGGGTAGTCATCAATGGCGATGATCTGCTGATCCCACGAGGAAATGAAGTCATCGTCGAAAGCAGGTCGTGGGACCTCCCCACCTCCCAGACGTTTCATCAGGTCATCCCACTTGCCCATTCGAGGATCTCGTGGGGCACTGATTGAAACTGGTACTCTGGGACGAAGTACAGGGACTCTCTCGAAGAAGAAAGAACACAAAATAGTCCCATAACCAAAGTTTTTGGTCTGTCCTCTCTTGATAGAATTGAGTTGGATTTTCATGCTAGCCAGAAGAGGAGTACACCAATCAAACACAGTGGTGAGACAGTCAACTACCACACTCATGTTTAGCCGTGATGCCTGATGCAGAGAAGCGGATCCGTTCACTTGAGCTATGATGAACAGGATTATCCTCAATGATAGACTCACCACATGTGTGATGGAAATCTGACTTCCGACTTTCTTTCGATGTCCCAGGAAATATATCTGTACGTAGTCCTCGATCGAGAGACTGCTCCGTGTTCTCCCCCAGGAATGTACTACCTCTCCCCTTCGGGAAAGGCCTGTAATGAAATAGATATCTTCCACTTCTATCCTGAGTGGCATCTAGTCGATCATAAAAGCGTCCTCCTCGATGTTCCAATAATCAAAAAGCATCTCGAGCAGATGTGTGTTTGCTTTCATATTTGGTAATTTGAAGAACTGGAGCAAACCGCATCCCCGTAATGCATCCAAAGCCTCTGGACTGTTCATAACTTCTTCATCTACTGCGGTATGCTCTCTTTCTCGCCAGGTGATTGTCATCCTGAAAGAAAAATCAATTTGAACCATTAGTTTTTATGTTTGAAATGTCCACGGCATATACGCGGGTCCCTTTACACACAGTCGCGTGTAGGGCCTGCGTGTACGCGGGTTTCATATTACCAACCCATGTATACCCCGCGGAGAAAATTTTGACAAAAAACTCAATGGTAAAACATTAATCAAAACTTCTAAAACTAGTCACAATCAATTACAAGATAAGAATGAGAGTTACCTGGAGACTTTGGAAAAATTTGAACGGTTGAATTTGGCATATGGGAAGTTAGCTCCTTTTGCTCCACTTCTTTGCTCTCAAACTCAAATGGTGAAAATGGTGAGTCCAAAAACCTTTTTATAAGCTTTGAAAATGTCAATTTTTTTTCAAAACTTGATTTTTTTGGTCTCATGTAACTTTTAACTTGGGAGCTTGGAATGTCAAGAATGGTTTGATTTTCAGGACATTTTTGGATGTTTTCGATAGTTTCAAGACCATTCCATGACTACTGACCCGTCATGGCAGGTATCGTTTTCTCACTGAAATATAGGTTAGGGAAGCCATTTTTTCCGTTGCATCATGCATACTAGCCTCCATCTGTCGATACACTTGCCATAGGGTCGAGCCCATCGTGTTATGGTTCGCAAACCATCTTCACTCGTCGATTCTTTAAATCATGACACAATGGTAGAGCCATCCTTTACATGGGCATCCTAGTTAGCACCTCATTGACATTTGTTGCCCATGCTGCTTCGATTTGAGTAGGCTCAGGAGTCCTCTGTAGTTCTGCCATGACTTATACGATGAAGACTCATTCCTCTTTGATTCTTCGTTCCGTTCTAGCCTTATACCCTGGAGGCTCCTTTGTGTTGAGTCGTACTACTACATTGCATTTTGACTATCTACACCTTTTGGCCTTTAGCCGGCTTCACTTGGACTCGTGTTTAAGCCAGCTTTTGACCATGACGACTGCAAAATCAAACTTGCATACCTTTGACCTCTACAGCTTGACACACCTTGACCCGTGGAAGGATCACACCTTTGAGTGTCTCTGGCCAGTTTTTGCCTCCCTGCATCGAGCACAGGAATGTTCCAATCCCAACTAGATCATTTGCTTCGCTGACACTCATTCTTTCCACTGTACTATAGCATTCTTTTATTCTTTTTCTAGCTTTAAAGAAAAAGACCAAAAACATTATATATTCCAAAAAAGAGCGGGAATGAGACAGTATTTCCATTTATTGTTGGCAACTAGAGTCATTTGTGTCGCCCTTTAACAAAGCACTCGAAACAAAGTCTGCTTTTCTTGGATGGGATTTAGTTTGACTTAGGTATGCCTTAACCTTGTTATTGAGTCAGTTCTCCCCCGTTTGGTTATCTCTTCCAATCATATGGAGGGTTCATTTGTGCCTCCTGCGCAATGATCTTATACAGAGTCATCATATGCTGCCACATAGTCACATTGAGTCGTGCTTTTGTTCAATGGAAGTTAGCCTGAGTCGACCTCTCTGCAGTGTCCCTTGACTTATTTTTCAGTTGACCATCCCTGGTTGTCAGTACTATGTCTATCATCACATCAGTTATATTGGTCCTTTACTCATGCCGGTTTGAGAAGGTCTCCATTGACTTCTTGCTAGCGGGTCTTGTCCTTATCGACGATGACATTTTGCTCTGAGGACAGGCCTAGAGCTACACCCTGGCCCTATTTTCATTATTGATATGTCACCTTGTGCTTAGCATCAATGAGTATCATGGGTCTTTGACTGAGTGGTTTCCCTTGTGTTCAACATCAGCTTACATTATCACATATTGGGATTCATGCAGTAACTTGGTTTTCATTTGACCCTATTGGTGGATACCTTGCCTTTGTGTCAAATTTCATTATTGGTTGGTTCAGAGGGTTTCTGCCCTACGCTAGCGACATCTTGTGTATGCCGGAAACGTACTTCAGTTGGGTTACTACATCTTTTTTGTCTGATTCCTTCCACATTATTGGCCTATGGGTTACACTCGTGCTAGATTGATGGAGGATGCCTTTATGCCTTCCTTCTAGCGGATCTTTCCCTATCGACCTCGACTCATTGCTCTGGGGCAAAGATCTAGAGTTCATTTGGGAGTACCTTGGGGTTTGTAGTCATTAGTGGCAGATCCTTCGCTATCGACAGTGGGAAACCATCATTGTCTTATAATCGATAGATTCTTACAAGTGTTCGACTCCAGTTCATCTATTCACACTTGTTGGATTCTACTGGGTACCTTGACGCTCATTACCGTTATCGGTGAGTAGTCTCACATTTGTTAACGGTATACATCAATGACCAGTAATCAAACGATTTCTCACATGGTCGACTTCAGATCATTTATTCCCATGTTGTAGAGATGTACCATGGTGGTCAGTGAAGACCTCAGGTTGTATCAGCATTCACTGGTTCACTTGATAGTTTCTCCTATTGCTACTAGTAGATGCCACTTCACTTTATATGTTGCAGTCATTCATGGCGACATTTTATATGCTAGCACCTAAGTCTGCAGTGCAGTACCATCTTATTCCATCATGTTCAGTGGGTACTTTTTGGGATCAGTCTTTGATATCAGTGATCTGCTTTATCCTTCAACATCATTGACATTCTTATATGTGACATTCAAACATGTACTTGTTCGATCATGATCAAATGATCCATTATGTATTTTCCAGTCATTTATACTTGTATACTTGGTGGATCCACTTGTACTTGATATGCGGACATGCTGTATTTTCTCTGAGCATGGGTATGCCCACCTCAGACAGTGTTTCTTTCTGATCTCCTTTTGTCGCTTGGCAGGCTGAATTTTGGTGTGGTCCTTCTCAATTTTTGAAAGACATGAACTTGCTTAATACATTTCAGCCATCATGTACCCCTTCTGACCTCATATATTAGGGGGCATCTATTATAGCTCCAAATCTCACTCTTGAGGTTTGTGATGCTGCACTCATGGCCGAGGGCAACCCCTCCTTCCAGACCTGGTCCCAAATTTAAAAAACAATGTTTTATTCCATATACGTGACATTTCCCAGAGCTAAACGCATGTATACGTGGGTCTGTGTATACCCAACCCGCGTATATGTTTAAAAACACTTAAAAAAATATAAATCTCCTTAATTTCGAGTGGAGATCACGGGTTTTCCCTGTTGATTACCTGTTAGTGCCCGTGGACCAACTGTTCCCAAAGAATTCCCAACTAAAAAACTACTTTGGGAGAAGTATAAAAAGGCTTCTATGGGAAGGCCAAAGGGACGAGAGAAGAGAGAGAAATATTACTATGCTGAGATTTCCCTGACTAGGTCTAAAGATCATTGTGCCTCCTGCACTTCCCCCATTTTAAAGAAAACCCTTGTTTCCTTGTGTGTGTTGTTGATTTCATACTACTTGAGATATCATGGAGTAATTCATGGAAGGATTTTGTTAAAGGCTTCAGACTGGACGAATTCGGGAGACGGTTCCGCTTGGAGCCTACGAAAGGACGAATCAGGTGAAATTATTCCTTTTATATACTTTATTTGTCTATAATAAAAGAAACACATGTCTTTGTTCCTGATATAGATCTTCTTCATGTTATGATATTCATATTATGATTCATATGTGAACGGTTGTTTAATTGCATAGCTAACTATCTTTCCTTATAATATGAAGATGGTTTCTTTATGATGTTTAGTCCATATACTGCTATACTTTCTTGAATTGATTGTTTTGCAGGTCAAAGGAGCAAAGGAACTCCAAGAAGTGTTTGGACCCTGGAAGTTTCTTCTCAAATGTAGGACCTCAGGTATGTCCCCTATCATAGAGTTTGCTTATAGTAGCATTATGACTGTATAGAATGTGTGTTTCTTTGCATAGATAACCTCCAGTCTGCTAGGGTATTCACCCAAGACCCTAGGGGAGTTTATCCCACAACAACGAGCGTACTTGCAGAAGCTATGAGCTGATGATGGACAGAACTCCCACCTACATAGTTTAGGCAGAAATGAACCCCCTTGACTAGAATTTGAGAATGGCACAAATAGGATTTCAAGGGCGCAGATGAGGCCGAGGTGGAGGAGGACCTAGAAGAGGTCACTGACAGTTCATTTGCTACAATTGCGGAGGGCCAGGACACTATGCCTGTGATTTTATGAATCCAATGCGCTCGTCATGCAAGTACTGAATGCTATTTGATCATGAGATAGAGGATTGTCCTATGTTGAGATCTAGGATATGAGACAAAGGAGCACTACCACCCCCCTCGACTCAGAACCTACAGATGATGAGGTTTGAGCTACGTGAGGAAGACTTGAATGTAAACATTGTGCTCTGAAGTGGAATCACAATGGGAGATGACAAAGTCAAACAACTAGAAGAGAGTACTTGGGTTTGCAAAGCTCCAGTGAAAGAAGATTAGTTTGATTTGGAGCGTGCTTAGGAAACCTTCATAAAAGCTAAGAAGATCTTTGCTAATGCCTCCACTTTAGGAAGCAAAGATAAACTGAGGCAGGAAATGGACCCATCTATGCTCATGACTTTCCTGGAAACCTATATGAAGTTACTACATGACAGTAAGGCTGTGAAAGGGTTATAGGAACTCATCAACACATGCGCTGGGACCGCACCAGGAGAACCGCACCCAGTCCAGATGATCGGAAAACATAAGACAAGAATGGGATGAGAAATGAGACTTACCCTGTAGATCAGATAATACGGAATGGATCAATTCATCCTAGATTTGGGATGAGATACGAATGTTCTACCGAAACAGACATGGGAGCGAATGGGGAGACCTGCTTTGTAATGGTCTCCAATTCAGCTAAGGATGGTGAACCAATGAAAAATAATACCCATGGGGCAATTGCAGGGAATAACTGTGGATATTGAGGGAGTGAGCACACTGGTGGATTTTGAGGTGATAGAGATTGTTGATGACAACAATTCCTACCCCACGCTCCTAGGAATTAACTGGGCCACTAACATGAATGGGCTAATTAACCTGAAGAAGCGAAAAATGATCTTTGAAAAGAAGTCACTGTGCATAATTGTACCCCTGGACCCTGCTAAAGGATCGTGCTATACGAAGCTGGGCCGCAACTATGAGAGCAATGATGATTTTGACTGCATCTACAAGATAACATGGCAAGACCAAGACTAGGTGAATCCCACCACAAATGGGAGGATTACATGGGAACGTGAGAGCTCCTACACTTCAGATTTTGATGAAAAAATAGAACGATGGAAGAACCGGTTACATGAGGTAACTATGCTAAATTTCCATATGATGACCAGGTCGTTGCACTGCTTGTCGACAAATGTAAGAGATCTGCCTACTTATGATGGTGTAAATGAGGTAGATACCTTCTTGGATGCATTTGAAAGGGAGGTTCTGGAAAAGCAACATTCTACGCCTTGGAGTGGGTATTATGCACTATGCTCGTGAGATGGTGGGGTACGCATAAAGGAAGCTTTGATGACTGGTGCGAATGTACGAGAATGATGCACATGATTTAGGAAGCCTAAGATGCAATTGGCATACAAGTATGATGGACACGATGATCCACGCATGCATCTGGCCAAGTGGATGCAGGCTTATGGAGCAGAACCCCACCTTGCGTGGATGCACATGTACTACACGCTGAAATATCTGGTCAATAAGGATGTGTTGGGGGAATGGACTTGCAGATGGCTCTTAATGTTAGGAAGACATTATGTACGAAAAGAAATCATGCAGAATATTCTACACGTAGAAGCATTCAAAATGATATGCAACATGTTGACCAAGGTATGTAACGTGAAGCGAAGTGATTGGGACCTACGCATACCTACAGTGTTATGGGCTTATCAAATGACATGCAAGAAACTGATGGAACAAACACCTTTTAGGCTTGTCTATGGAGTTGAAGCCATAATTCCTATGGAATATATAATGCATAGTCTACGCATAGCAGTGCTCACATGTAGGATATATTGTGGAGCCCTCGAGGAGAGGCTCACACAGCTGGATGAGCTCGAAGAATGATTTTTGGTTGGATTTCACCAGCAGGTCCAGAAGCAGTGCAAAAAGGCATGGCACGAACAACATATTAAGTTGCACACCATTAAGGTGAATGATTTGGTGTTGTTGTATGATAGTAAGTTTGATAAATTTCCAGGGAAGCTCAGAATGCACTGGTTAGGACCGTATGTTATTAAGGAGATTACCAACGGAGGCACAGTGTTGTTGGTAAAGTTAAATGGAGAACCCTTCTTAGGAAACGTGAATGGTAGCCATTTGAAGCCATACACAGGTGGTCTGGCCATCTGAATAGCTAACCAAACCATAGTCTTAGTGCTCTAGGCAGCTAAAAGGAGGCACAGGACTATAAACTACTCTTCTTGGGAACTGCGTAATGTTAGGACTATGTGCAGTAACAAAGTGTCAAAGGGTCCGCGATAGCAAAAGGGTGGCTACACTGGCACACAAGTTGGCTGGAAAGTGACCGTTAATGTCACTATTCATGATGCGATGCTTGGTTTGAGGCCAAATGGAGAGGGTGACAAGTATTTAAGGTGAACTTCATGGGCTAGATTCTTGAAAATCTGCTGCCAATTTAGCATTAATGGGCCGAATATGGGGGGAACGATTGAATTTAAATTCAAAAGGCACTATAAATTACAAATGGTTGTCTAACAAACAACACTTGGAAATTTGATAATTGAGTTGTTGTGCACTCAGATATTCATGAATTAAGACTTATTGAATAATTTGGAAACGAATTTTGGAGATATATCGTGGAAGAAAAGCCCGAAGACTGATCCTCCGATGCACGCACCAGCACATGCCTTTCTCTCTCGGATCTGGTCTAAGCTAAAGGTCTCTGCGGGTATCTTGGTTTTGCTCGTCACTGTGTTTGTTTATTTTCAGTTTTTAATATTGTCTTGTTTATGTTGGTCTCGCATTTGGACAAGGTCCACTGTAAGTTCTTTGATGGACAAGGTTCACAGTCAGTTTTTGATGGAAGCCCCTGTGTGGGCCGTCCCGTTCATGTTTAGCTTAGCGCTGTTCTATGCTCTGGTGTAGTCATGTCTTTTTGGTCATTTGCCTTAGCAAGTTTTGGAGGAATGTTGGAATGTCCTATAGGTGCTACCCCTACGAGGGAGATTTTTGCATCAAGTTAAGCTATCCAAGGTGCCACTGCTGGCCCTGGACAGCCTGTCTCACTGTATGTAAAGTTTACCTGTAAATATAATACAATAGACTAGCTAGCTTTTACCAAGAAAAAAAAATAATTTGAAAACGAATTCATTTCTTGAGAAATTACTAGAAACAATGAGAGATCTATGGAATTGCACTATGGAAGCACTTGAAGAAGTCATGGATACTGGAGAAATGACCGCCGAGGAATCCGCGTAGGCAATTATGAAAGTAGAAACCCCAGAGAGTGCTAGAATAATTGTTGAGATCCCTACATCACTGCACATGCTGAAACCTAAGAAGGACAAGTAGGCCATGGTATTGGTGGATGTCTCGCCTAGAAATCTGCTGAGGAATAAGCTCACCATGGAGGAAAAGGGGAAGGCCATCAATTTGGAGGTTGATGAGGAGGAAGAATTTGAAGAAATCCTGGTGGAGGAGGAGGATGTAGAGATGGAAGTCGAAACCCAAGGTGCGGACCCTCTCACTGGGCTTCCTGCATATGTTCCTTCATGGAAGGCTAAAACCAAGGTGCCCAAGGATATATATCAGTGCAAGGTCTCTCTTCAAACTTTGCTACTCCCTGACGACATTATTTTTGAAGGAGCACACTTGGGATGGGTTCTCATATTAAAATTTTAAGATTGGGACCTCACAGACCACGCAAAGTTCCTACATTTGGCAACCGAGTAAATAATTCACCAGAAGAAAGACGTGCCTACTGGAATGATAGAGTTGGAGCTGTGCAAATGGCTTGAAGGTGTTGATAAAGTAGGGTTGCTAAACTTGCTCTAGGTGTCGCATTACCACCACACTTAAGTGACCATTTTTTTCATTAGGCAGCTGCTCTACTTGGTGCATGATGGGTGCTAGTGGCTAGAGGAGCCCATCCCCATCAAAGACCATCTGATTCACAAGATTACATGGATCCCTTGTACAACGGAGGGCCCAACGAATATTTCAGAGGGAAAAAGTGATGACTTGGCCATTGTAGAGGCCATGAAAAAGAAACTTAAGTTGGAGAAGAAGAAGTGAGGGTATGCCATCTCCAACATCAACAACCCTACAATTAAGGTCACGACATAGATATTGGTAGGGAAGGTGATTCAAAAGTGTTGCATGGATGAGATGCTCGCGCTAGTGGTTACACTAGTAGTGCAATGCGCAAATGGAGTCCAATTCAACTTGGCAAACTATCTATGTGGATATTTCCTTGAGAAATACTACGAGGCACATGAGCAGGGAAAAACATTTCATTATGCATGGCTCTTGTTGTCAATAGTACTGGTGGCATGGGAATAACCTAAAGACAGCTAGTTCCCATCGATCGCACATGACCTTCCAGAGGTAGCGAAGTATGCTTCGCTGGGAAAACGAGGGACGCACAAAGGATAAGGGAGAGCAAGATATTCTAGGTTCCCATGGAGATGAACATCAGAATGGGGATTAATCACAAGATGTAGTTATTTCCCATGGGCTACAATAGTTTGCAGAGCTTCGTAGAGTTCAAAGTAGAATTCCACCATGTCTTCATCAGGGCATAGAAGGACCCCACAAAGACGTGGCATGAGTTACCATACTTGGCGACTGACGATGTAATATTCACTGTCCTTGAGTCTTAGCTGCCGGAGTGGCATTCTCCAGCTGGCACCACGGTGGAAGCAGAGATGTCTACCATATAATGAAAGAAGGAAGAGACAAAACTATGGATGGTTGAGCTAGCGAAAAAGCATAGGAAGGAAAAAGTAGTGGCTAAGGCTAGGTGACATGCGACATTGCGCAGTTGACCCAGAGCAGCAGAAGACAACACAAAAAGAGCGCGAAGGACATAAGTCACCTTCACCCGAGCTAGAGACGAATACTAAACAAGGTGGCACAAACCTACAGACAACATCCACCCAACTAAAACATCTACGTCCACGAGAGAAGATAGGGCCACGAAAGAAGACAAAGGCATCAAATACTTTGTTCAACGCAATCACCCTTACTGAAGGTGATCTACATGATATCAACAAAATGGTGAGGGACATCACCATGGAGGCCCTCCAACAGTTTAACGAGCAAAACAAATTGGTATCGAGGGCTCTCTAGACATAGATACAGGAGTTGTAGGTGTGCAATCGGCACTTCCACGGTCGAGGAAATGTTGCACGCCAGAATGACCAACGCAATAGTGCTACCATATGGAGCACTCATTACAAAAAATGAGGCCAACAAGCCTATGGTCAGCAGCTTGAAAGGAATCAAATTAAACAAGGTTTCTCTCCCTCAGGAGACACTATATATTTTGCAGGATGGAGTCACTACAGAACTATGGGCCAGGGAGAGTCGCACGCTACAAGTAATGAGAGAGCAGCACATCAACATTAAGTAGTTGAGCCTGTAGCACAATGAGGCAGTGGCGTAGAATAGACAGATAGTGCAGGTGGTGGAGGAAGCCTTCCAGATGCTCCCAAAGTTGGCCATCCAAGCAGAGGAACTAGTGGATGCATGCGTCTGAATGTTAGTGATAGGGGTGCGCGATGTAAGAGAGAAATGGCTAGGGTTTAGTTGGAGCTAAACCTTTAGATATCAGAACTATAGTTGAAGGCCCAACCTTCAACTCCACCATAGGTCAGTGAATAGTGCACCACCGCGATCACAATAGCAATGGCAGTGGTTAATAATGCAATGACGGATTGCATGAAGTTGTTTGATTAGTTGTTTAAGGTCCTCACCAACCTATAGGAGGACCCGAACATAGAGTTCCTAGAGACAGAGGTGTGCAAGCTACAGTATAGATACGATGAGGTAAAAGGGACCACGTAGATGGTTTCCCTTACATAAAAGCTTGCAAGGATGCAATAGGCAAAGGTGCTGAAGGAGTAGGTGGATGCTTCTTAGTATAAGGAAACAATTTTGATAGAGTGTCTATAGTCATGGATCAATGAGGCTTATACCATTACAACCTCCATTGAAGGAAATCTTGTGTAGCTGCAAGAAACTCAGGAAAGGATTTAGGGAAATAGTTCAACGATAGCAGTCACCGAACAGTGTGTCGAGGAAGTCCAGTAGGCATCCGCTCAATGCGCTACCAAACTTGCAGCGATCCAGTCGAAGTTGGGAGGTATTCACACAAATATCTCTACACCGACAGAGTCACTCGAGGGCGATTCACGATGTTTGTGTTGGGGACTTATTGGGCGCGAGATCCCCAAGGGTAGTTTTGGGGCTTAGAGCCCAAGTTTTGCTCAATTTTGTAATTCCAATGTAAAGACTCTACATTTTGTGGGCACATAGCATGTAGTTTGTTAAAGATTCATAGGGTTGACTGCCCTTAATTTTGATAATGTAATGTCAGCCGTAGAGATCTACCCATGGTTTGTGGACCATGGGATTGTATAAATAGAGTGAAGCTCTAAGTAGTTAAGACATCACGATATGGAAAACATATGATGTATGCGAGATAGATCTGTGAAGTGTAAAGTATAGTTTTGGGTCATAGCATAGGAAGAGGCTCTATAGCTGAGTGTGCAGAGGCCTAGTAGTCTGCAGCTGAGTGCGTAGACCCCTGTAGCTAAGTGTGCAGGACGAGTCGAGTGTGTAAATAGTTGGAAGAATTAATCAAGAAAAGTTTCTATCATTTCTCCATGTTTATTTCCTATTTTATGCATCTGTTATCTTGGGTATAAATTTAAATTCTAATGCTTATATGATGCGTGAATGTTTATAATTGTTTTGACTAAGTGAATGCCAGTTAGAATATCTATTTACACGTAGATAATTAAGTTTAGTCAATAATATAAGTAAGATACTTGGTGTAGTTTAGGAGACATCATAGTTCGTTGCCTTAGCAGCATGAAAGGACTTCAACCCTTGGTTAGGGTTGCGCGAAAGTCGATTCTAACAGATCACGGAGGTGCAAAAGGTTAGAACAGAGTGTGAAGCAACCTACATGAAGGCAGGTCTAGTTGGACTAAACCAACATCACAAACATCTCAAGGGTGCAGAAACTTGGTTCCAGCATCCCCCCATACTACTTTGGGTGAGACTCCAATCAGCACTCCATGGGCTAATGCCAAAAGGGCCAGTAGTGTAGGGATTTGTTTGGCTAAATAACTCTGAACCTAGGTTAGGCCCCTATAAGCAAACATTGTTGAATCAATTTTATTTCTACCTAGCTACTAATTTACCAAAATTAAGTTGTTTGGTAAATATTTATTCATTAACCTATTCAAAAAAAATTTAGATGTGTTGAATCATGATTAAACTGTCTTATTTGAACAAAACTTTAGGTGGCATTTAAACTTCCAACACTTTTGGTATTATTTTATATTTTCTCTTTTGTGAGGTTCTTATTTCATTTTTTCTTTTTCATTTTTTTAAGATACCCTCTTTTCATTTTCTTTTTTCATATATTTTTGGAAATCATTTGAATATTGAAATTATGTACAATATGAAATCACAAATACAAAATACTCAATCACCTTGATATCCTATGATTTATAGGACCCTAACACAATAAACAAATGAACATGGTGAAATTACTTCAAAATTCAAGTTGTGCACTTACGAATAATTTTGTAAGGTCTAGTTGTTATGGCAATGTCTGAGTCTAGTGGAGGAATGTTTTTGGTTCCACTAAGTAGTTAAGTTCTCACTCTAACAACCAAAAGAAAACTAGGAGATACACTACTCGACATATATGCCATAAATTTAGGTCAAAAACTACATAGTGCAAAGCCATACATAGAGAGTGTAGCTCCATGATTTTCTTTAGTACTGGCCCACATACATATGGAATGATTGATTCCTATGTAAAAAAGGTAAAGGTAAAAGCCTTCATGGCTTCCTATATTCACATAACAATGTGGTTTTTACTATGGTCATATTTCCTCTCCATGGTTCCTTCGGATGTCAAAAATCTTATGGCCTTCCACAACTCATGCTTGGCTCATGATTTATGGTTAAAATCCAAAAAGCTCCTACCTTTCCATATACTTGGTTCCTGCCTTCCATGGTTGTTCTATATTGTTTTTTTAGGATCAAGGATGCTCTGTTAAGCCCTAGCTTCCACAATAGGCGTGGTATGTATGTGTTGATCAGATCTATTGAGTGCTCACTAGGATATGGATACCACTTTACCACATGTAGTGAATCTACCATGGGCACAGGCTCACTCATGATGGTTATTGAACTAATATGAGGAAAATGGCCCACCCACACAGACTACACTACATCATAGTGCAACTTAGATTAGAAGAGAATGTAGCTACATTGGGAGGGTAGGGTTTGAAAGCACAATTTTGCTAGTAAGTGTGCAGCTTAAAACTCTTTCTTAATTCGAAAGAAAGAATTTAAAATTCTATTGAGTGTGAACCAGAGCCTATGATGCAATAGCCATCATAGCTAGACTTGGAGCCATAATTGGAGCCATAGCTAGACCTAGAGCCATAAATAGGAGGGTCATATCCGCCTGAGCCAAGGAGAGCTTATAGAAAGCCTAGAGATGATACAATGTCTAATTCTACTGGGTATAATTTAAATTGAACAATATAATAAAAAAACATGATTGAAATCAAACTTTTATTTTTATTTTGACATTAAATATGGAACATAAAAAATAAACATTTAATTTTTTTTAAATAAATAGAAAACATTAATTCAAAAAACACAGTCATAAAACAACAAAATATATATTTTATTGTTCTAGAAAGCTTCCCGCCAATGCAACTATGCACCACACAAAATATCTCCCCATCCACCATTCTCCACCCTAGGCCTATACATGGCTCCATCCAACGCTGGATGAGAATACCAACAGGCACAAGTGCTGACCAGGCCACATGCAAAATGTCCACTTAGCCATCAACAATTTTATGGTTTCCTCCCAAAGCCCACATTTCTAGTTTCCATGGGCTAGCGAGGGCTTTATCTCGCTGTTTTCTTTTGTACCCTTCATCTGCTCCATGGAGTTTCACATACATATTTTCATCTATCAAGTTGCATCGTGAATTTCGTTTGCATGAGGGTTTCATTTGCTGAGTTGCATCAGGGTTTCATGTGCCAAGCTCTAGATTGTAATTTTACTGCCTGCTAATGAGTTTGATCTTGGTAGCCATGGATGAGGTGCCATCTAAGAAGGAGCAGCTCCACAAGGCATTCCTGGAGCTACATTCCCATTCGTCAACCCTAGTAAACTTCAGTTTCCAGTGAAAGGAGCTCGAAGACCACTTCAACAACTTGGAGAAGTGCATGCAGAAGCACTTTGAAGAGCTAAGATGTGCCGTAGACCCAAACAAGCTAGTTCTGCAGACCTAGAAAGGATTTTATCTAGAGGCTAATAGACTACAAACATTGGCACATAGAGACATGCTTGTGTTTTTCTCTTGGAGTCCATTCCTTTTGTTTTTTCACCAGACGGGGTCTCCTCAGAGGCAAAAAAAGAGGCTTAGAATTTTTTTTCTAAATGGAAATTTAGGGTCACTTGAATGATAAGCTCTAGATCCCCAATCACTAATGGAAGGATCTGACATGGAAGCATATCTACGAGTGAAGGAAATGGATCCCAAGCCTATGAAATGGATCGTAAAACTTCTAGTGCTTTTTTTACCATTGATCCCCTAATTTTTTGTTTTTAATGAAAAACTCTTAATAGTAAAACCCTAGACCCCATTCCCATTAAGGTCTGATGTATCCTCATGTCAAAATATTCTCTCGGCATCTGGTCTATCAAGGTATTCTCTACTTACCTCTTAAGGCAATGGCCAAGGATCCATGAGTAGTTTTTTTCTTAGCTTGTTTGTTGAAAATTAATTTTGATGTGAATGTGTCAATAATAGGCGAATTTATAGGTGACTACTTTTGACCTCATATTCTTAATGAAGATGTCAAACCTCATTTAGAACTTGAAGTGCTGAATATTTGGACGATGGATTCTCGGAAAGCCCACAAGCTTAACCCAGTAGAGTTTCAACAGGAGGTCTCCTTCGAGGAGTTATACGATCTCTGAGGTAGTGTAAAGAAAATGGAGTGATCTGTAGCACAATATCTCCAACAAGCCTTACCTCAACAAATTAGGAATTCCATCTTTTGATAGCAGAAGAAAAATCCATGCAATGACTTAGATTCACAAGTTTGAGGCACATTTTCAATGAAGCCAATGAATGAAGAAGACATGACCAATTTTCCAATTTTTAAATTGGAGGGATTTAGCTATGATTGGTGGAATAAGTGGATACAATCTATACCAAAGGGCATTTCCATTGGTTATGACACTTTTGAGGAAACATTTATATCTTCTTTTCTTTTATAAAATTGTTGCCAATGACTTCAATAAAAAAATTTAAGACTCTTGATGGGAGCTTTCGTAAAGTAGTGGAGGTGATATTCTCCCACCAGGGTTCATTCCCTCATGTACATGTTAGCCCCTCATGAGCCATCAAGAACAACTTCCATGTAAATGGCCCCCAGTGCAAAAGGCCTTTTGCCTCAATGTTGACTTTTGCCTCATTGTTGATTTTAATTTATTTTATTATTTGGAAGCAATTTTTAATTCAATGAACATATTCTCACAAAATATGGATCCATGCACTAGTAGTAAATAATAAATTAGTGACTAAGCGACTAAAAATGTTAGTCACCACAACTTTTCCAAGTGAAATACTACCAAAAATGAACAATATTAGGTGACCCAACTAAAAATGACTAACAAAAATGACTAATTTAGTTTTGGGTTAAAATATATGACTAGCTAATAAGTAATACAACTAAAAATGACTAATGCGAATGACTAATTTAGTCTAGGAAGGAAAATATGACTACCTAACAAGTACTACAATAATATGAATTAGTGATTTATTTTAATCACTTAAATTTTTTCAACAATCTAAACATAGAAGTGATAGGGGGTTTAGAAGTTGTTGTAGATTGGTTGAAAGATTATACTTCCTTAAAGAATTCTTTACTAGATCAATAGACGATTGGAGTTATGAAGCTTATTAGAATCTTCAAGGTTATATCCTTTGATCACATTCATAGGAATTCAATTCAAAGGTTGATAAATTATCAAAATGGGAGTGGGCTTATAGCCGGGTCACATATATTATGAAGAATACCTACAAGGAGAAATGTTAGTTAATTAGTAGATGACACAATTCCTTTAGTTGAAGACTTAAATTTTGTTGGGCACGGGATCCCCCAAGGGTATTTTTGGGGCTAAAAGCCCATATTTTGGTCAAATTTTGTAATCAAAGTGTAAAGACTCCACATTTTGTGGTCGCTGAGCGCGTAGGTGTTAAATAGTCATAGGGTTGTTTGCCTTTATTTTGGAAATGTAATGTCAACTATAAAAGATCTACCCATGGTCCATGGACCATGGGATTGTATAAATACAGTTAAGCTATAAGTAGTTTGATAGCAAGAATAGGAGATAGACACATGAAGATATGCTGTATGAGAGATAGCTCTGAGGTAGAAGTCTAAGTTTGGGTCATAGCATAGGTAGAGGCTCTGCAGCTCATCGAGTAGAAGTCTAGGGTAGAATTTTGCAACTGAGTGCTCAAACCCTTGCAGCTCAATGCGCAGGGCGGGACGAGTCTGTAATCGTCCGAAATTATCAATAAAGAGAAGTATTCTACAATTTATGTGTCTTTATTTCTTGTTTATGCATATTGTTATGTTGGGTATGAATTTCACTTATAATTCTTATATGATCCATGAATGTATGTAAATGTGTTGGTTAAGTGAACACAAGTAAGAACATTTGCTTACACGAAGCTAACTAAGATCGGTTAATAAGATAAGTAAGACACTTAGCCTATTTTGGGAGATATCATAATTCGTTTCCCTAACAACACGAAAGTCCCTGAGCTATAGGCTAGGGCTACGTGAAAGCCAATTGTACCCTTTCGCAAAGCTATTGAAGGGTGAAATAGATGGCTAAGAAACCTGTGTGAAGGTAGGTATAGCCAGAATAAACCGACATCACAACCATCTCTGGCTACGGAAACTTGGTTCCAGCATCCCCGCATACTGCTTTGGGTGAGACTTCCATCCGCACTCCGCAGCTTGACGCTGAAAGGGCCTGTAGTATAGGCATTTGTTTGGCTAACTAATCTTGAACCTGTGTCAAGCCCCCTCAAGCCAACAAATGGTTCCATTGCTGAGACCGGAATCTGCATAAGAGATGTGTGATGTCATATAACTGGAATCCAACTAAGAAGGAGATTGGAGACTAGTTGGATAAAAAAATCCACGAATTCACGGCACAGGAGAATAGAAACCCATGACTGACAAAGGAATAGTGGTTGGACAAGTAACTATATACAAAGATCCATGAGATATTTTTCTACTCTTTCCCTATTGAGCTATACGAGTGGATCGCGAAGCTATCAGAGAGCCAAGGAAGGTGGAAACTTGATGGTCCTATTGTGTAGACCCCAAAGCTAGTGCGAAGGTTGGAAGAATCAGAGGATAAGATTGCCGACATTGTCAATCATTGGCTCAATCGCATCATAGGAGGATTTGTTACTGAATTCGTGGTCAACACCTCAGTCAACTATAGTGAGGCAAAGCAATGCTTTTTCAAAGGACCATGAGGTAAGTACATAAAATCTTTAAATACTCGGATTAAAATGTTGTTTTGTGAAAAACGGGTTATGCAGCTCCCTTGATCTTTGGGACTACGTGAAGCGGAAATATTTACCAAAACAAAGGAAATAAGGGTCCAGAGTATAGCCCCTTGATCTCACCTCTGCAAAGGGATGAAGAAGGGATAGCGAAGGTTTCCCCATGAAGCGTTATTCAGTTAATAAGACAAGGATTCCCATGAATATCGCCTTCGGCCACACCACCTCTGACTTCACTGCCATCGCCTCCAAATTCACCCGTACCACTTCCACCTCCACCATGGTTTAGTATGGAAAATATAGTGAAGTTTCCTTTGTTCAAAAGCTTGGGAAATGAGGACCCGAACCAATTCTAGTTCGTTGTGAGGGTTGTATGGGAAGCTCGAGGCATTATAGATGATCACATAAAGAAGGTGACACTGGTTAGTGCTCTTCAAGATTGCATGCTAACCTGGTATATTAAGTACTCTAATGATAACTTGAATGTTGTAGTAGCAGACATCCAAGCAGCACTAAATATGGAATTTAGCAGGCCTAAATCTGAGGCACAGTTGATTGTGGGATTCAAAGAGATCGCGATGCAACTAGACGAGATGCCTTAGGAACTAGATCAGAGGTTGAAATGTACAATCCAGAAAACCAACATGGATTTGACAGATGGGAAACATCGCAAGTGGTTTATGGATTTTCTACTACCACACTTAAGGAGTGCACTGTCATAGCAAAAGATAACAACTCAGGTAGAGGCCTTGGATATTTCTATGAGACTACGTGAGACTTCGATGCAAGATCCTAATCTAGGAGTTCAGTAGATCCATGCATAGTTGAAGAATCTATGCCTTGGGATGAAGGGTCTGAAGTAGGACAAGATGGTTTGACCAAAGGTACGCGAGGAAGTATGGTGCTTCAAATGCAAGAGTCAAGGTTATGACAAGTACCATTGCCTGGTCTTTGTGAATTACCTTGCAGGGAGAGGACCGATGCCTTTAAGGCTAGAAGCTCAAGGAGGACCTAGCATAGGGTGAGTTATATGTCAGGTATCCGGAAAACATTCCATGGATAATTGTCACTTGCTACAAAAGTATGTACAAGCAACGCAACAACTGTTCTGCAACTTTTGTAGGTCGGTTGGACATGATGAGCATACTTGCAGGAGCTATGAATTGATGATGGATAGAACTCCCACCTATAGGGTTCAGGTTGAAATGCAGCCCCTCAACTGGAATGTAAGAACAGTGTGGATGGGATTTTAGGGGTGAGGACAAGGCCAAGGCAGAGGAGGACCTAGTAGAGGTTGAGGGTAGTTTATTTGCTACAATTGAGGAGGACGAGGACACTATGCCTGTGATTGCACTAATCCAACACATCCATAATGCAAGTATTGCATGATGTTTGATCATGAAATAGAAGACTATCCTACAATGATAACTATGATATGAGACAAAGGGGAACTACCACCTCCATTGACTCAGAACCTATAGATGACGAGGTCTGAGCCATGCGAGGAAGATCCAAACTTAAATATAGTGCTCGGAAGTGGAATCGCAATAGGATATGACAGGGGGAAATAGCTAGAAGACAGTACATGGGTTCACAAATTGCTGACAAAGGAGACTGAGTTCGATTTGAAGCGCACACATGAAGCTTTCATGGAAGCTAAGAAGAGCTTTGTTGAGGTCTCCACCTCAAGAAGCAAGGATAAGCCTGAACAGGAGATGGACCCCTCTATGCTCACAACTTTCTTGGAAACCTTTTTGAAGTTACTGCTCAATAGTAAGGATGTGAAATGGTTACAAGAACTAATCAGTAAATGCATTGAAAATGCGCCAAGTGATCATGCATAGTACAAAATATTGGAAAGCATAAAACAAGGATGGGATAGGAGATGAGACTGACTGCACAGATAGGAGAATATGAAATGGATCAGGTCATTTTCGACTTGGGGTTAGATGTGAATGTCGTACCAAAGCAGACTTGGGAGTGAGTAGGGAGACCTACACTACAATGGTCTCTGATTCAGCTAAGGATGGTGAATCAACATAAGATCATCCCCATGGGGTGGCTAGAAGGGGTGACCGTGGATATTGAGGGAGCCAATGTGTTGGCTAATTTTGAGGTAATAGAGATATTGGATGACAACAATCCCTATACTGCACTCTTGGGAATTCACTGGGCTACTTATATGAATGGGGTAATCAATCTGAAGAAGCAAAAGATGATCTTTGAGAAGAAATCACTGCATGTAATAATACCCCTAGTTCCTGTTGAAGGATCGTGCTATACGAAACCAATCTATGATTATGAGAGTGTTAATGATCTAGATTGCATCTATAAGATAACAGCATGAGACCAAGACTCGGTGAATCCCATCGCAGATGGAAGGATTACATGGGATTGCAAGAGTTATTGCACTTTGGGTTCCGACGAAGAAATAGAACGCTGACAGAATTAGTTACGCGGAGTAACTACGATGAATTGCAACATGATGAATCAGCTGCTATGTTGTGTGTCGTCAGAGGCAAGAAATATGCCGATTTATGATGGTCTAAATGAGGTAGATATCTATTTGGATGCATTTTAAAGGGAGATACTAGAAAAGCAACGCTTCCAGACCTTGGACTAGGCACTGCACGCTACGCTTGCAAGATGGTGGGGTGCGCACAAGGGAAGCTTTGATGGTTGTTGCAAATGTGGGAGGATGTTGAGAAAATGATTTGGGAAGCCTAATATGCGACTGATAGAAAAGGACGATGGGAAGAATGATCCACGTGCACATCTGGCCAAATGGACGCAGGCTTATGGAGAAAAGCCCCAACGTGAGTTGGTGCACCTGTTCTGTCATACCCTAGATGTTATCCTAATGAATTGGTATATAGAAATAGAGCTTCACGATGGGATGAGTGACTGGGATATCCTATGCGAAGGATTCATGATGACATTCAGTTTTGATGATGGGTTTGATAATATTGATGAGGCACTAAAAGAGGTGAAAGCAGCCATCTTTAGGATACCACATGATCCTTTAGACCTAATTCAGCATGAATGGGCTACTCATCTGAGTCACACGCTCGAATGTTATAATGTAACTACTAAAGATGAGGATGAGGATCCACTAAAGATTAACATTCCAGAAATAGAAGGCCGCCATGAGGTTCAAGGATTGTAGATTGAGAACCCTGATATAACCACACCAGTGAAAAAAAAAAAGTGAACATTGGTACAGAAGTAGAACCCAAATTTACAAAGATTGGAGACTACTGGGACAACAGAACAGTGGATAAGGTCATTGAATTCCTTCATGAATACCAAGACTTATTCCCTACCAAGTTTATGGATTTGAAAGTAATAATCGGAGAGCTAGGAGTGATGAAGATCACAAAACCCGACATGAAGCCAGTTAAGTAGAGGTATTACTGCCTCAATCCAAAATACGAGGAGAATGTACGCTCAAAGCTAGACAAGATGCTAGTGGTAGGCATCATTGAGCCTGTGGAAGAATCTAATTGGGTAAGCCCTATGGTGGTGCAAGAGAAAAAGTAGAAGGATGAGATAAGGATATGCATGGATCTCATAAAACTAAATGATGCTTCTGTGCATAATCCTTTCCTGACTCCATTCACAGATGAAGTGTTGGACAGTGTAGGTGGACAAGAAGCATATTCCTTCACTGATGGGTTATCTGGGTACCACCAAATCAAAATCGCACTAGAGGATAGGAGAAAGACAACCTTTGCGGCAGAGTGGGGTTGTTTTCAATACACCGTAATGCTGTTTAGATTGAAGAATGCACCTGCAATCTTTTCACGCGTGGTTGTTGTGGCATTTAAGGAATTTATTCATAAGTTCCGAGAGGTATATTTTTATGATTGGACTATATTTGGGCTGGTTAAGCGCCATGTGGCAAGCTTGCACCTTATGCTAGATACCTGTCGAAGATACCAGATCACACTCAATCTCAAGAAGTGTTTATTTTGCATTCATTTTGGGAACCTATTGGGGCATGTGGTTTGCAGAAAATGACTGATGGTAGACCCTGCGAAGATCGCAGTGATACTAAACTTAGAAGTGCCAAGGAGTGTGAAATAGCTGTGTGCTACTTTGGGACATACGGGATATTACAGAAAGTTTATCAAAGGCTATGCCCAGATCACTGCGCCAATGGAAACATTGTTGAAGAGGGATGTCACATTCTACTGGAACGATGACTATAAGAAAATCTTTGATATATTGAAAGAAAATATGGTTACCACACCGATTCTAATCTTCCCGGACTGGAAGAAAGAGTTTCATGTACATGTTGATGCATCATGTATAGCACTGGGGACAGTACTAACATAGGATGGAGGCGAAGGCTTGGATCATTCTATCGTGTTTGCAAGCCACAGATTATCCAAAGTAGAGAAGAATTATTCTACCATTGAATGCCAGGGGCTAGCTTTGGTGTATGCACTCCAGAAGTACTAGAACTACTTGCTAGGAGGCCATTTTAAAATGTATACATATCACTCTGCATTGAAGTACTTGGTCAATAAGCCTGTGTTAGGGGGGTGAATCTACAGATGGTTCTTATTGTTCCAAGAGTATGATTTTGAAGTTGTTGTGAAGCCTGGACGATTGAACATAGGACTAGACCATCTGTCGCGCATCGAAACAGGGGAGGAACCTAGTAACTTGGAAGAAGGATTGCCTGACGCACAACTATTTTCAGTGTGTGTCGCGGATTGTCATTTTGAGGATAAAATACACAACTTAAACATTAGGAAATGCACTGGAAGGGTACTCTATCCAACAAAATAAAGAATTAGTGGTGCGCACAACATATTTCTCTATCATTGTTGGAAATCTATACAAAATGGGGACTGATGAGATATTGTGATGGTATGTACCTGAGTATGGATGAAGAAACATCCTTGCGGATGCCCATGGGGGCACCACGGGAGGACACTATGCAGGGAGAGAAACCGCATAGAAGATTCTACATGTAAGGTTGTGGTGGCCAACCTTTCATCAGGATTCAAAAGCATATTTCAAGGCGTGTGAGATATGTCAAAGAACAGGTAAGACATCACGAAGGGATGAAATGCCTTTGAATCGAAAAATGATGTTGCAAACCTTTGAGAAGTGGGCAATAGATTTTGTAGGACCCATTCAGCCACAAGGGAAGATAAGAGAAAGACACATTATCACTGCGACAGACTATTTGACTTGTTGGGCAGAAGCGCAGCCAACGATGAATTGCATGGGTGCGACAACAACGAAGTTCCTATTTGAGCCTGTACTAACAGGATTTGGATGTCCAAGGATCTTGATGAGTGATCATGGTACGCACTTCCTAAATGAGATGATCAATGCACTAATGATGGAATTTCATGTATATCACCAGAAGAGCACACCTTATCACCCACATGCTGACGAGACAGTGGAGGCATTCAAAAAAGTGCTTGAAAATGTGTTGAACAAGGTTTTCAATGCTCAATGAAGTGATTAGGACCTACGCATACCTACAATATTGTGGACTTATCAAACAACATGCAAAAAGATAATGGGACAAACCCCTTTTGGGCTTGTCTATGGTGTGGAAGCCGTAATGTCTATGGAATACATCGTGCCTCTTCTGCACATAGAAGTGCTCATAGGTGTGATGGATCATAGAGTCCTGGAAGAGAGGCTCACACAACTAGATGAGCTTGAAGAAGAAAGATTGTTGGCTGGATTTCACCAATAGGTCCAAAAGTAACGTGAAAAGTCATGGCACGATCGACACATCAAGTTGCGCACATTTAAGGTAAATGATCTCGTTTTGTTGTATGATAGTAAGTTTGATAAATTCCCTAGAAAATTTAGGATGCACTAGTTAGGGCCTTATGTTATTAAGACGATTACTGACGGAGGAGTGGTACAACTGGTCAAGCTAAATAGAGAACCCTTCCCAGGAAAGGTGAATTGCAGTTGCTTGAAGCCATACACTGACAGTCTGGCCATGTGACTAAATGAAAGTCACATAGTCTTAGTGCTCCAGGCATCTGAAAGGACGTGCAGGACTATAAACTACACTGCCCAGGTTGGTGAGCTGCGTGATTTCAGAAGTCTGCAAAGTAGGGAAGTGTCACAAGGTCCACGACAGCGTGAAGGAAATTGCGCTACTTGTGGAAATAGCATGCAGGTCCACCAGAAAGTGATCATTAAGGTCACTGTTCACAATTTTATGGTTAGATTGTGGCCAAATGCAGTGGGCGACAGGCACTTAAGGTGAAATTTATGGATTAGATTCTTGAAAATCTGCCGCTAATCTAGAGTTAATGGGCCAAATGTGGGGGGAATGGTCAGATTTGAATTCAAAAGGCCCTATAAATTACAAGTGGTTGTCTAGCAAAAAACAGTTTGCATTTGGAAAATTCAGTTGTCGTACTATCATGTGTGTATGAACTGTGCAAATTTTGAGGTTTTGAGAGCAAGTTCAGTGTTTGAGAGATTGTTGAAGGAGACGCAGGACCTCCTGAATAAAATGATGTCGACACCCACGGAAGCCATGGACACAGAAACGGTGATAGCTGAGGAAGCCACACAGGAAATTGAGGTAGTATAAGCTGCCCCAAAGAGTGCCGAAGTGGTAGTCAAAGTCCATAAATCACCCCGAACACTGAGACCAAACAAGGATAAGCAGACTATGCTACTGATGCACATCTCACCAAGAAACCCATAGAGGACCAAACTCACTTTGTAGGAAAAGGGGAAGGCCATTAATCTAGAGGTAGACGAGGAAGAATCTGAAGAAATCCTGGTGGATGAGGAGGATTTGGAAATGGAAGTTGAAACAGAGTGCGGACCCTATTACCAGGTTACTAGAATATGTTCCTCCACGCAAGGGAAAATCCAAGGTGCCAAAGGACATGGATGAGAGCAAGAGCTCCCTACAAACTCTATTGCTCCTAAATGACATTGTTTTTTAGGGGTCGTGTTTAGGGCGGGTTCTTCTACTAAAGTTCGAAGATTGGGACCTAGGAGATCACGAAAAATTTCCGCATTTAGCGACTGAGCACCTAATGCACCGACTGATTGACATGACTGCTACAATGATCAAATTAGAGCCACAAATATGGCTCAAGGGTGTAGAGAAAGTCGGGCTACTCAACCTACTTTGGGTAACGCATTACCACTATGCCCGAGTGATCATCTTCATCATCAGGCAACTACTCTGCTTGGTGCATGATGGATGTTTGTGGCTAGAGGAGCCCATTACCATCATAGACCACTTGATCCATCAGATCACATGACTACCTTACTCATGAGAGGATCCAACCAATATATCAAAAGGAAAAGGTGGTGAGTTGGCCCTCATGGAAGATATGAAGAAGAAATTCAAGTTGGAGAAGAAGAATTCAGGATATGCCATCTACAGCATTAACAACTGTACAGTCAAGGTAGAAACACAAATATTAGCAAGGAAAGTGATGTGGAAGTGCCACGTGGATGAGGTTCCCACAACTGTGATTGCACTAGCAGCTTAGTTCCCTGAAGGGGTCGAGTTCAACTAGGCAAATTATATATGCAACAAGTTCCTTGCGAACTGTGCGAGGCACAGGAGCAGAGCAAGAGGTTCCAGTGCACATGGCTCTTACTATCAATTGCAATGATGGCATGGGAGCTACCAGAAGACAACCGATTCCCTTCAGTCACGCCAGACCTTCCAGAGGCAGTGAAGTATTCTTCCCTGTGGGCAACCAAGGATGTGCAATGCATAAAAGAAAACAATATCTTTTGGATCTTGATGAAGATGAGAATCTGGATGGGGACCAATTGCAATCCGTGATTGTCACCCATAGTGTACACTAGTTTTCAAAGCTTTGTAGAGTTCAAAGTAGATTTCCACCATGTCTTTATCAGGGCGTGGAAGGACCCTGCAAAGATATGGCATAACTTACCTTATCTAGCAACATATGATGTTATCTTTGCAGTTCTCGAGTCTTGGCTACTAGAGTGGCACGCTGCAATAGGCTCCGCGGTGGAAATAGACAAATCTGCTGTACAACTTAAGAAGGAAGAAACAAACCTTAGAGTGGTGCAGATGGCTGAGAGGTGTCGAAAAGAGGAGGAGGCCAAGACCTAGGGAGCACATGATGCCACCAAATTGGAAGAACAGCAAGAGACAAGAGGATAAGAGCATGAAGGACAGAAGTCACCTTCGCCCAAGGCTGAGGTAGAAACAAAGGAGCCTAAAAAACAAGGTAGTGTAGACCCACAAATGATGTCCACCCAACTCAAGCATCAACAATCGCAAGAGAAGGTAGTGTCACAGAAGAAAACCAAGGCTTCAAAGAGATCCTTGCACCCAAACACCCTCACTAAGGGGGATTTGCACGATATTGGAGAAATGGTGAGGAGTGTCATTGTGGAGGTCCTTCAATAGTTCGAAGAGTAGCAAAAAATGGTATTAGTGGCTCTCCAGACATAGCTGCAGGAGTTGCAGGGCCACAGGCTGACACAATGTCCACCAGCCTCGTGAACGATACTTTAGCTACCGTGAAGATGTTGAACACAAGGGTGAACAACATGATACTGCTACCAGATGGGGAACTTACTACAGAAAATGAGGCCGATAGGCCAATGGTCAGCAAACTCAAAGGGGTGGGATTGAATATGGCTGCGCTCTCTTGAGAGACGTTCCACGTCTTGCAGGATGGAGTCACTGCAGAACTTAGGGCCCAAGAGAGTTGCGCTCTGCAGGTGATGAGCGAGCAATGCATAAATATTGAGTAGTTGGGCCTACAATGCAACGAGGTAGTGGAACATAATAAGAAAATCATGCAGGTAGTGGAGGAAGTCTGCCGAATGGTCTTGGAGTTGGACATTTGGGAAAAAGAACTAGTTGAGGCACGTGTTTGCAAGTTGGCCACAAGGGCATGTGATGCTTGGACAGAGATGGCCAGGATTCAACTGGGGTTGAACATGCAGATTGAAAAATTGTAGTTGAGGGCTCATCCTTCAACTCTGCTAGAAGTCAAGGAACAACGTGCCACCACTATTACGACAGCAATAACGGCAGTCAACAGTGCAGTAACAGACTACACATGACTTTTTGAACAATCATTCGAGGTTCTAACCACCCTGCAGGACGATCCCAATGTAGAGAGCCTAGAGACAGAGATGTGCAAGAAACAACAAAGATATAACAAGGTCAAAGGGACTGTGCAAATGGTCGCCCTTACATAGAGGCTCGCACAGATGCAGGAGGCAAAGGCTCTTAAGGAACAGGTGGATGTCGCTTGGCACAAAGAAATGGTCCTAAAAGTGCGCCTACAACCATGGATAGATGAGGCATATATGATCATAGCTTCCATTCAAGGAAATCTCATGACACTACATGCAACTCAGCATAAGATTTAGGGTGGTAGTTTAGTGGCAGTCACTGGGTAGAGAGTGGAAGAAGTCCAGCAAGCGGCTGCTTAGTGAACTATCAAGGTTGCGGTCATCCAAATGGAGTTGGGAGGTCTTCACGCTAAGATATTCGCACCTGTAGAGTGACTCTAGGGTGAGTCATGATGTTTATGTTGGGGGCCTGTTAGGCGTGGGATCCCCCAAGGGTAGCTTTGGGGCTAAAAGCCCATATTTTGGTCAAATTTTGTAATCCAAGTGTAAAGACTCTGCATTTTATGGTCGCAGAGTGCGTAGGTATTAAAGAGTCATAGGGTTGTCTGCCCTTATTTTGGAAATGTAATGTCGGCTCTAAAAGATCTACCCATGGTCCGTGGACCATGGGATTGTATAAATAAAGCTAAGATCTAAGTAGTTTGATAGTAAGAATAAGAGATAGACACACAAACATATGATGTATGAGAGAGAGCTCTGAGGTAGAAGTCTAGGTTTGGGTCATAGCATAGGTAGAGGCTCTATAGTTGAGTGTGTAGAGGCCTAGGGTAGAAGTCTGCAGCTGAGTGCACAAACCCCTACAGCTGAGTGTGTAGGGCAAGTCAAGTCTGTAACCATCCAGAATTATCAATAAAGAGAAGTATTCTATAATTTCTCCGTCTTTATTTCCTGTTTATGCATCTTGTTATGTTGGGTATGAATTTCGCTTATAATGCTTATAAGATGCGTGAATGTATGTAAATGTGTTGGTTAAGTGAACACAACTAAGAACATATGTTTATGTGAAGCTAACTAAGATTAGTTATTAAGATAAGTAAGGCACTTAGCCTAGTTTGGGAGATATCGTAGTTTGCTGCCCTAGTAGTGCAAAAGTCCCTGAGCTGCAGGCTAGGGCTGTGCAAATGCCAATTATACCCTTTCACAAAGGTACTGAATGGGGGAATAGAGGTCTAAGGAACCTATGCAAAGGTAGGTATAGCCAGAATAAACTGATGTCACAACCATCTATGGGTGCAGAAACTTGATTCTAATATCCCCCCATAGTGCTTCGGGTGAGACTTCAGTCTGCGCTCTGTGGGCTGATGCCGAAAGGGCCCATAGTGTAGGGATTTGTTTGGCTAACTAACTCTGAACCTGGGTCAGGCCCCCTCAAGCCAATAAATTTTCATGCATATTAACATTTTTTATTATCAAGGTTATATCCATTGAACTTAAGTTACTAGCTTTTAACTTGGATATCAAGTTATTTATGTAGTTTGAATGTATATTATGAATATAACAATACTATATTTTTATGAAATTGTTTTGAATCCTATTCAGAGTATCTATTCTACCAAAGTCACCTATGTCTTATATACTATATTTGCACACACCTATACATATAGGTACAAACACAAGAATAAATATACCACTTAAAGACTTAAACCTTAGAAGGAATAATAACACCACTTTGCTTTCATTAACTCAATTAAACATCCAATAACTCCAAACTTACTTAAAATTTTAAATACCATTTAATATTATTCAAACTTAAAAACTCCTATACATGATTATTGATTCTCAAATGAGAAATCAACTAGGATTTTTTGAGAAGGCTAGGTATCTAATATGTAGAAAAAAATAAACATCACTAATCTCTTTCAATGACATAATCTTATCCATGAGATGTATATGTTACTCAACTCACGCTTCAAAATTGTGAATTTCCCACTAAAGGACGTTGATCTCAGTCCCATAAAACATTGTTGTCATTAACCCAGAAAAATTATCATTCATCATTATGAATAATAGAATCCAAAATTCAGAAAAATTCTTTCTCATTAACAAAATCAAATATAAAACTTTAATTAAAATTAAATTATTTTGAAATTCAACAAAAGCCGAAAACAGTGTTCCACCACCCACAAATAGATTACACAACAATACATCATCTTCATTTGCGCCAAACGCATCAAATTTGTAATGAGAAAAGGAAACATTAGTTAATGATGCCCGTTGAGAACCACTCCCACCTAGGGATGGAATTTGACGTACATTTTTCCTGTCATAGGGAAATTTTCCCGTATTTGACATCTAGAGTTTGTGGATGTTTGTTTTTCATGACATGCTTGAAATGGTATAACCCGTATTTTCGACGTTTCAATTCTTTTCCAAAATTTCATTATGCACATTTATTTTCAATTTATAATCCATCTACAAATTCAATCACATATGAAAGCCTAGAGTCACCTATATTTGTTTGCAATTTCTGTATAGCCCACTAAACATTAAATGAAATCCTATGTCCATGTTACTGCAAGTCATGCTTCATTTACGGTAATCTTGTTGTTTTTGTTTGATCCCTAGGATTCCATGGCTTTATGATTTAAGAAAAACACATCACTTCTAATTCCTTTGATGTTTCCATACTTTCTCACATTGATGTAGTCTTGCAATGAAGGATAGAGATCATATATTAATCTTGAAATTGTAGGCCTCATTCTTCTTTGGAATATTAGGGTGTCATGATCGATCTATCTTCATATCAATCCTACAATGAAGGATAGATATCAGATATTAATCTTGAAGTTGCAGGCCTCATTATTCTTTGGCATCTTAGGGTCACATGCTCGATCTGTCTCCTTATCAATCTCTCAAATGGGTAGATGTCCAATTTGTATTTCGTGTGTAATTCATATTCCAAAACAAAAGGACGTAACTGTAAGTGATCACCGAGGAGAATGAGATGTTGAGCGAAGGAGTTGATGCAGGGAAGAACATGGGCCTCCAAAACCTTGACAACCTCTTCTATCACCACTATTTTTTCTTGGAATGCCTAGAGGAGGATATAATTTTGAGTAGCCCCAGTGGTTTTCATTCCCACAACTTTTGCTTTTCTTAAAATTTTGAGGTTAGGCTTATGATCATGTTGAAGTAACCCATCCCATATTTCTTTGTATCTCTCAAATAGATTGTGTAGTTCCTCCTCAGCCTTTTCGTTGACTTCTGTAACTAAAGATTATGCAACTTGATCCTTGATTTTTGGGGAAACAACCATAAATAATGGGAACTAAGTATGTTGTCTAGAGATATCTCCATTGAAGAAGATTTATTCGACACTTTCTGCTTCCCTTTAAATTTCTCGTCACCTTTATCGACCACTAGCTC
Organism: Pinus taeda; assembly: GCA_000404065.3. Lineage (NCBI taxonomy): Eukaryota > Viridiplantae > Streptophyta > Pinopsida > Pinales > Pinaceae > Pinus > Pinus taeda. Next base: position 238,131 of record APFE031384787.1, on the reverse strand, counting down.
ATCTCTCATCCCTTTCTACCATACCTGTCAGATAAGTTGAACACTTGTTGATTTTGTCTTGCACATTGGTACACATTATTTCTCTGTCTCTATCATGAAGTCTTCTAGAAATAACATTCAACCTTGGCTTCAACATTGAATTTTTGAATCACCACTGATTCGAACAATATTTTTATCTACAGAATAAATGGATTCTAGGAACTAATTTAGTGCATGGTTGGTATAACAAATGATCAGAATAGCATCACATTGTATGTTAGATAGGAGGATTCTAGAAATGGTCAAACCAACATAGGTTTTCATAGTTTCGAGAGGGCCCTATAATGGTTAGCCTCTTTGTTAAGCCCTACTTCATGACTTCTATCTAGCTTTTGTCTAAGGTGGAATTCCACTCAGGCCATTTCAACAAAATGTGGAGTGTGATTCTACCCAAAAAATTTCATCCTCAGAAATGCACATTCTAAATTATATGCGTCCTTTAATTTCCTATTTTATAGATAACCTGGCTCTATAGTTTGGAGTTCTAAAGATAGAAAGTGCTCCTCGAAAGGAAGCTATTTTATTTCTAGGTGTTGAAGACATTTCAAAACATGGACATAGGTATGAAGCCTCTTTGAAAGTCAATATGAAAGAAATGACCTAGATATTCCTGTAAAATGTAAAGAAAATTACAAAAAAAAGAGCAAACAGGGACCCATGGATGTGCCATTTCCAAACTTCTCAATTACATCATCATGGATGGGTGCCCCACACTTAGTCTAAGTAATCTGCCCAATTTTCTCAACCATAGTCATTCAAGAAAGAAAATACTCACCTCTTTCTTCAATGGATTGGCCATGGTCCATTTAATTGTTTAGTCTTGTGAATTTAATTGGAAATATGTTATTACACTTGCCAAAATTTTCAAATTTTAGTGCAAACTGTATCTTTCTAACAAAGTTTGGAGATGCATTCTAATGAATCTTGATATCTCAGTGACAACAATAAATTTATGTATCATATACTAGCAGCATATGCACAAAAAATGATACAATGAATTCAATCATGATTTTGGGTTTTAACTGAGGGAGTGGCATAAGGCACATTTATCCTATTTCGATTCAATAGAATTATAGAAGAAATTTGATTTATACTCTAAAAAATAACTAAGATGGAATGAGATGATTAATGCAGAATGTGTCAATTACTTTCATTTTTAATGTAGTTTGTATATAATGTGTTAATTATATAGTTTGCATGTAAAATTTATCTAAAATAATAAAATGTAAAAATTAGTGTGATAATTATTAACATATTAAAGATATTTGATTCTGTGTATATTTATTCTTTTATTCTCAAGTAGTTGTAGGAGTGTTTTCATCCTTTGTTCATCAAGTTGGTTGTTTCTTGAATAGTGTCAAATATTGCAGGTGGTGGAGGTTCGAAGGACAGACTCATGGTCGCCCAAAAACTCCACGTTTTTATCTCTTTAAGTGGTTGTTTATTCAAATTAGAATTTTGATATGGTAAAAAATGCATAATTCAATTTAAAAATAATTGTATTTAAAGTGTTTTATTGTTTTATTTATTCTATTTATAGGAAATTATCTCTAATCTAAGATCATAATTTTTTGCAAAAAACTAATTATTCTCTACATCAATAAAATTTACTTGAATTAAATCATTCCATTAGTGGTGGTCAAAATTATGAACTAATATATATAGAATATTATGTATTAATTTATTTATTTTTATTACTTTTATTTAAAATGGAATTTTAATGTAATTGAAAGGTAATTTTTTAATTTCTTCAAGAGAAAAGGTCCTTGACGAGAAAAATATAGATCCAAATTCCAAATTCCAACCCCTTCTCCTGCCTTTTTAAGCATATAATTTACCTATTCAATGAAATCTTCTCATACCTTCTAGTTATTTTGTGAAGTTCTGGGCAAGGAGGGCTTAGGGCCTTAAACATAGAAGATCAAACTGTAGGCTCTCAGATTTTGGAGAAGAATGGCCCGTAACGAAGAGAAGGTGCAGTCCATGTTGAACAAGTTCTTGAAATTCAAGAAAGAAGAGAAGAATAAACCCAAGGGGAGGCACTCGTTCCTAGCCTCAAAATGTCGCGATCTTAGAGAGGCACACAAATGGAGGCAACAGATAATACAAGAGATTGGACGGAAGGTCATGGAGATTTAGAACCCAGAACTCAGTGAACACTACCTTTGAGACCTCAACGACGAGATCAACAAGCTCAATAGATAAAAGGAGAATTGGGAAGCTCAGATCGTAGAACTTGGCGGCCCTAATTATGCCAAAGTAGGGGCCAAGATGAAATACTTGGAAGGAAACTAGGTGTATGTGCATAGTGTTGTCGGTGCTACCTTTTGCACTAATCACAAAAAGAGTTTAACTTGGGCTTCACTATATCCCTGTGAATCTCATTTTGTCCACTATTTTTTGCTGCTTTCTCTATATTTTATGGACAAAAGAGCCAAGGAAATCTACAACATATTAAATGTGTGTTCAATAGTATGATCAATGCCTATGACCCACTACAAGACAAAAATTTTAAATTGAGTCTATGGTGGGCACTGGGTACTGCTACTATCTGGGCCAAATGATACCTCTCCTCTGAGTAATTTTGGGTCATCACTATTTATTTTTTCCATCTGAGGGATGGGAATGTGAGGGATCTCTTTTCATGTAGTTAGATACGAATTAGGGGATCCCTTGTCATGTAGTTGAATGCGAATTAGGATAGCCTTGGTTAGAGATACTTTGGGGCTATGAAATTCCTAGCTGTCCTCGAAGAGCTATTCGATAAAAACCCCGAGGCAAAGAAGAGGAGGTCTACATATGATATTTACAAGTGAAACGATGCAAGTTATAATGGCTACAAGGATGATGAGGATGAGATCATGGAGAAAGTCGAGCAACTCGCAGACGACGAGATGCGAGCCAAGGTGCTAAGAGAGTGGCAAAGGATTGAGTTTGTTGAGAGGGAGGCTAGGTTAATGGTAAAGAGTGGGGAGGCCATTAAGCAGGTTTTGTTCAAGGAAGAGGAGGATGTGGCGAAATAAATCTGAGAGTAGGAGAATGAAGACCAAAAACAGAGAGAGCGAGAGTTTGTTGCCCATGTGCCCCTACCAGATGAGGAAGATATTGAGTACATGGTTATGGAGAAGAAGAAATAGGAGCTTCTTAGTACATAAATGAGTGAGGATATTCTAGAGGAGTAGTTCCAAGCCAAGGAAATGCTTGCTATTCAACAATAAGGTATTATGTTGAAGCTTATGGATCTTCAGTTTTTTTTTCTCAAATGAGCTTCTCCTTTTCCATGATGTTGTGGTTGTCAATGCTTCGATGAGGGTGTGAAGAATTTGTTTATTTCATGTTTAAAAAAAAAGGATGATGTTGAGTGTATATCATTGGTTACTTTGGCAGAATAGTTTTCCTTAGAGCTAACACCTAAGTGAAAAGAATCTATTTTATACCCTCAAGCATGTTTTGAACAATTTTCACCATTCATCTCATATTTGAGAACAATCAGCACACAATTTTTGTAATAATTATTTGATAACCTATTCAAATTTGAACAATTCCATCGCAAGTGCAGTGGTTTAAACTTAGTGTTAGATTAGTCATGATCATCAAGTATATATCAATATAGTAGTTTAGTAGTTTTGTACTCTTAGTTTCCTTTAGTATAGTTTATCTGATCCAAGTGGATGTTGGTGGCCACCCACCTATCCCACTTGGACCCCCACAACTGTCTCTTTTAGTCTTTTAGTTTCCTTAATTGTGGCATAGTTTACTATTTTTAGCAGTTTTTTGGGTCCTGAACGTCTGGAGCTGTTTTGAAGCCCTAAAAGACATTTTTTGGGAAAATTGGGAGCAACATGGGTCCATGGACCAATGTTTATCTTCCCAAAGTTATATTCCTCATGTAGATCTTTCTAACGAGCTATTGTGCACATCAAACAGAGGTCGTATGCCAAAGTTATGATCTAGGGAAGTTGATGTACCGATTTACCCAAACGGGACCCACATTTTGGCGTTTCATCTTCTAGGAGTAGGTTTTTTGGATGTTCAGGGTTTTCCCTTGTTTCTCAACAATAAATAGGCCTTCGAGCCTCATTGTAACATAGTTTAGAGGCATGTGGCTGCCACATCTCTTCTCAGAGATAAGCTACCATTGCCCTAGCTACATTTTATTTCCATTTCTGTTTGTAAGCATATTTCAGTATTTTACATTAATGAAATGAAGTATTATTTCCATTTCATATCAGTATTTTTGGTTATTTCTATACTTTATTGCGTTCCTGTATAAATCTAGATTAGTGGTATCAGAGCGATCTTCTTATTCTCTGTTTTTCTTTGCATGTCCCCAACGAGGTCGGGATATAAGGAGTTAGGGCTTGAACTGGTTGAACCTTTGCAAGACCAACCTTGCAAATCCCGATGACCTCCCATGGTGAATAAAAAGAAATATGAGGGGGTAGGATATCCTATCAATATCTTGCTCATAGAAGCCCTTGAGTGACAAAGGAATGTGATGATGAAAAACTTTGCCCAGATCCTATAGCGGCTACCCAGAGGCAACGCATCAACTTCCAACAGCTACTCTAGAAATGCCACACCGTTTAAGGTGTAAGTTAATTTTGAAATCCCCATATTCGAGGGTTACATAGATGCAACTGTCATAGATAATTTGTTAAATATGCTAGAAGGGTATTTTTCTATTCATGATTTTTCCAACCTACAAAAGATCACTTTCGCTCTTCTCAAAGTCGCCCCCCACATCAAGGACTAGTGGGAAACCTATTGCGAGCAGAAGGATGAAAGTACAAACTCACTATTCTCAGCTACTCCCACATGGAATTCATTCTGGGATGCCATCGAGCAGTATTACCCTATCAAAAGCTATGAGGACAAATACATAAAGTGGACCACACTATGGTAGGGAAGGGACCAAGATGTCCCGGAGTTCACAAACATTTTTCATAACCTTCACACATAGTTGGGTATCAACGATTCTGCGCTGTATTTGGTACTCAAATACCATGACTGCCTACACAGGTACATCCAGGACATGATGGAGTTCTTGAATATATCCTCACTCGGCATGGCATATCGATATGCCATCAAGATCGAGCAGAAGTTTAAACAAAAGAAGCAAGACTTTGGGTCTGCGAATCCGAAGAACAAAGGGAAAATCCAAGGTGAGGTGACCCAAGACAACCTGTCGAAGCTGTAGGAAAATAACAATGCCATGAATTCAAAGAAGGACACAGGAAAGTGGTGTGAGTTCCATAAGAGCCCCACGCACAACACGAGTTTCAGACCAAGCAGTCACTAGTGGCCAAGTTTAAGGCTTCAAATCAGATGCATGTTCTAACCATGAGTCAAAACCTAACAAGGGGAATGGCAAAGGGAAGCATATCATTGATGTGGAGCCTAGTGCCACTATTGCCACCACCAAGATCTAGAATAATGAGCTCAAAGATCCAGAGGAGGGGGAGCATCTTTTCCACTCATAGATGTGGGTGAAAGGTTCGCTGTTGCAATTCATTGTCGACAGTGGCAGCCAAAAGAACCTCATTTTAGTATAGGTCATAAAGTGGTTTGGCCTACTGACTACACCACATCTACATCCATAAAATATTGGGTGGCTTCATCAAGGATGACATCTCCGAGTTTTCCAGCAGTGTCACCTTCCCTACAACATCAAACCCTTCACAAATGAGGTATTGTGTGATGTTGCACCTTTGGATGTTCGTGATGTATTATTAGGCTAGCCATATTTGTGGAGGTGACATACTGTGTATGAGTCAAGGGCTTGCGCTGTTATTATTTCTTTGGTTAATTCATCATATAGGATACTAAAGGTAGCCCCACCTACCGCCACCTCTTTGATTATTGCTGAGAAATGCAGAAAGCTCATCTCCTAGACTAGGAAATTCATTTTCTATCTAGTTCGCTCCCAAAGTAAGGGGAATATCATCGCCACATCCATGACCCATGTGAAGGGTTCCTCCATGTAGCAGCAAGGGCAGATGGATACGGGCATGAAAGCAGATAGATCATCTCCTGCTCACCCAAAGGGACACCGTTGCATTATCAGGTTAAGAATTCATTCGATCTAACTCCTAAAGAACCTTTACCCAATGGGTCAATGTATCACTGCTCCATTTTGGAAAATGCCAAGTACGAGCAGCGACATAATCAACATCAGGTACCTCACAAGTTTCAAGTGGGTGACAAAGTCTAGTTGCATCTGCACAAAGAACACCTTACAAGAGCCCATACCAAGGATTTGGGAAACAATGCTTTGGAGCAAAACATTTCCCCATTCCTTCACTTGTACCGAGTGTTCAATATGGACCACCCACGACCATGCTTCCCACCATTACTAGACACATCAGAGGTTGTAGAACAACTCACCAGAGACCAAGCTCAACAGAAGTTTCCTCATCTTAGGGAGGAACTCAACGCATTGGGGACCATTTCTTCCTAAGGGGGGAGGAATGATCTAGGTGGATGTTGGTGGCCACCCACCTATCCCACTTGGACCCCACAACTATCTCTTTTAGTTTTCTAGTTTCCTTAATTGTAGCACATCTTACTATTTTTAGCAATTTTTCAGGTCTTGAACTTCCAGAGCCATTTTGAGGCCCTAAACGATGTTCCTTGGGAAAAATTGGAGCAACATGGGTCCATGGACTAATTTTACACTTTAAAAAGTTGTAGTCCTCAAATAGATCTTTCTAATGAGCTATTGTTTGTCTCAAATAGAGATCGTATGCCAAAGTTACAACCCCAAGAAATTGATGTACCAATTTACCCAAACAGGACCCACATTTGGTCTTTCATCTTATAGGGTTAGGTTTTTGGATGTTTAGGGTTTTCCATTATTTCTCAACAATAATTATGCCTTTGAGCCTCATTGTAACATAGTTCAGAGGCATGTGGCCGCCACATCTCTTCTCAGAGATTAGCTACCATTACCCTAGTTGGTTTATTTCCATTTTTGTTTGTAAGCATATTTCAATATTTTACATTAGTGAAATGAAGTATTATTTCCATTGCATATTTGTATTTATGGTTATTTCTATACTTTATTGCATTCCTATATAAATACGAATCACTATCTGCTAGTGAATTGTGTCTCTTATTTGAAAGGATAAAGTTCACATGTGATGTTTCTTTTTGTATTTAGACATTGTCACTCATGTATTATTATCATCTAAAACAAAATTTTTCACACTACACAATTTTCCACCATTAGTAAGTTTTAATCTCTAATTTAGTTAGAAGAATTGATTTTATTTCTCATCATGGTTCTCTAATCTTGGATATTATTATTTGGTGTTATAGATTGGATATCTGATGATGTTATTAGCTAAATTTATGTCATCAAATCTTTTGTCAACTTGGTGGTTTTGTGCCATTTTCGAATGGTAAATATGAGTATTGAATGGTAAATCTAATTATGAAGGCTAAACAATTGGCATGCTTTAATTCAAATTTGATTTTAATTTTTTACGATGTGAGAATCAAGTTATAATTTATAAATATATATATTTATGAAAAAGTAGGATTTCACACCATGTATATCTCTTTGGACATTAATATAATAATTGTATCTTATCTTTTCTTGGGTTCTGTTGCATGCATTTGTCCAAAGAAATATTGGCAAGTATTTTTCATGTTTCATGGCCTTAGTAGCCCTTATGATGGACTTTTTCTCGACCGCCCTATTTTTCCCTAGGTTGTACAGAGCCACAACTCTCTCTTGATTCCTTCCTTCTTCAAAATTCCCTTGAACTCCTTGGAGGTATACTCTCTCACATTGTACAATCTGAAGACTTTGATATTCATACTTGTGTGGTTTTCAATCAAAGCTTTGAACTCCTGAAACTTGTTAAACACCTCATCCTTGATATTTAATAAGTAGACCCAAGTCTTACGAGAAGAATCATCAATAAAGGAAAGAAAATACATGCTTCCTGTTATTATCACTAGTAACTACTGACTTTAGTCCAAAAAAATTATAAACTAGAGCTCAAGTTTTGACGGTGACTGTCCAAGGCCAGGGTAAAGATGTGCAATCAAAATATATATCTCTATGTTTCACATTAGCCTGCAGATTACCTTTCCTCTCTTATCATGATGGTTCAACTTTGATTGGAAAATTGAATACAGAAGGCACATCTATTAGTGAAGTATCAAGTGTTCTTGAGGGTGATCAAGATGGTCTGTTAAGGTCTGTTGGGATACATCATTGGAAGGAGTTTCTTGATGGCAATGATTTTTTTGTCTTCCTATTTATTTTAAATTCAAAATCTCCACTCATTTTTTCTCATAGTCCTATGGATCTATTTGCACAACTTCTGTGATTGTCTAGAAATTCATCTTCTCCATGGATTGGGCACTACAAATTGACTAATACATGATTGTAGTATTAATTTAAAGCAACTGAAAAAGCTAGGTCTTGGTATCCTCAACAATACATCAAATGTTGGGATCAACCTAGAAATTACACTGAATTTCTTTGGAAAGACAACCTGCATTGCTACAAATATTAAGCTTGGAGGTGAGGTTATTCGAAACAATGACTTATGTGTTAAGATTAATTTAGCATAAGAAGAAGGCTTCTTAGAGAGCCCCAACCCTACTAGATTTAAGGTTATTGCACGCTTTTTTTCATCATATATATAATATATATATATATATTTTATATAAAATTAATAATATATATATATATGTATATGTATATATATATATATATATATATATATATATATATATTATATAATATATATCTATATATATATAATGCATCATAGTTTTCCTTCTTCTAGTGTAGCTCATGTTTTTCCATTGAAGAGAAATTTCTTTAATGTTATTGTAGGATGAATGAAAGTAATTGTGAAATTAAACACATGAGAAGATTTTGATAAAGAATTATGGATACTTGTGTTGATATATCTATGATTGCATATTTGCAGATAACTATCTTTAATTCCAATCTAGACATTGTAATGGTATTTTTGCATGTTAATGTGGGAAATACATCACAAAGTCAAAGGCAATGTATGCTTTACGGTTTGTCTTTGCATTTGGACTTGTAGAAAAGTTTCCACTTGTGCCTTTGTTGAAGGCATATCTCGAGCATCAAAGGAAAGAATCAAAAGAAATAGAAAAAAAAGGAAGAGATCATGTTGGGTCACTGGTATGTTTATTCTTATTGGTGTGGTTCATGCTCCCTTGTTAGTATAAACTATCAAAATATGAACTTTTCATTAGACATATTCTCTGAACACTTCCATGTATTATTGCAGAATTCATCAACCTCAAAAGAAATTAATTCATTGAACAATGTAATAAAGTTCATTGAAGTTCACAAACTTGAATCACATATGCCTACCAAAGATCTTGAAAAATGTGTGGTTTAGTTATAGAAACACAAGGAAGAGAGGAAGAGATCTGCAAAATCCATTAGGACTAAGACTAAATAGGCTCATCTTAACAATGATAATGGTGGCGGTGGTGTTGGTGGTTCTAGTGTTGTTGTTGGTTCACTGTTCTTTAAACCGTCCCCTCTCAATGCATTTGTCCTTCCCAATTCTTCTTCGCTACTCCCTAAAACTACCCCTCCTAGTACATTTTCCCTTTCCAATTCTTCTTTGTTGCTCCCTACGAAACCTACCCATTCCAATGCTTTTTCCCCTTCAATTTTTTCTGACTTACAAGGTCTTGTGTAAAATTGAGTGGATTTGGTAAATGAACAAGGCATATGGAATGTTTTTAAAAAGATTGTTTTATTTTACTGCATGGCATCTCGTATAATCCTCCTATCATGTTTTGAAGTGTATTTTAGTACCCCTTATCTCTTTTTTGTGCATATGATCATGTCTATATTGTGTTACTTTGTGCATGTAAGAGACATGAAAATAAATTGGTGTTACAAGTTGAAGTGCCATGTTTTCTAAGCACTTGATTCTTTACAACAAATGTAACAGGTTAATTGGAGTACAAATCAACACAAAAATTCTTATAAGAGGGATATAATATACATGCCTAGAGTTCATGGTAAGAAGAAAACAAGGAAGTTATGAAGACAAGGAATTGAATTGAATTCAAAAAATGTCACTTTACGAGTTGGGGACATGCATCATGGTGGTCTCCTATGGTTGTTTGATGGAGGAATTCTTACTCCAATATTTTTCCAAGTTTCCAGGACATGGGGATATAAGAATGCAGGGATCCATCTGAGGGACGTGTAGAGATACCCCAAAATTTATAGGGAACATCACAGAGGACTTCAGTGTTCTCATCATATGGGAGTACCTGAAATACTAAAAATAGCATGAAGCCTTAGGATGGGTTTGTTGGAGGTTCTAGAAGCCAAGTTGTTGTGACTTCTGGAAATTCCTAATATCCTAAGGCTGAAAACCCAACCTTGCATATCAAAACCACCCTGATCATGAGACTTAGCACCGCATACATCAAATTTCCAAGGCACTTCTACTCAAGTTGTGACCTATGGTAGGATTTATGAATATTTCTTCTAGTTGGAGGTTGGTTGGACCCTATACATTTAGTTGAATGAAATAGAATTAAGGCACATGGTATAGTATTGTTTTCCCATCTCTTGGACTAACGTGTGAGCTATCTAAATCATCTAGTGTAATTGAACCTCCAGAACTTATGAAATCAAGGTTGCCACATCTTCTTTTGATGACATTGTGAAATTGATCTGGATCCTTTTTGTTGAAGCTCCAACCTTCTTACATATATATTTTTATGCTACAACGTCCCTAGTAGTCTTTCCTATCACGGATAGTGTTAAAGCTTATTTGATGTAATTCTTACTGTGTACTTTTGGAGATATTGAAATTGGATCACATCCACCTTAGTTGCACTGAGAAAGAGTTGAGTTCCATGTTAATATCCTCGAAATGGGTAGGCATTGTAGTGTTTTTATGTTCAAGTGATGGGATGTTAAATATATACAATGCATTGACTGCATGAATATGACGTTCGCACACAACTATCTAGATTCAAATATGATATTGACCTAGCGGTTCCTAAGGTTGAGGATCCATCAAATGCACAAAATTGACTGAGTTCTGAAATATAGAAATAGGATATATGCAACTTCTAGCTTCACAAACTGCGAAGTGCATCTCAAACACATGTCTATATAGATTTATGCTCGATGCAGGGGCAGTAGAGAATGAAACACCTCTAAATTATTGACCCATTTATGGAAGTTGTTGGGTATGTTAATCATGAGGAGCTAGGGATGGATTTTGGAGCTAAATTGCAAGAAGAAAAATTATAGTAAGACCATGAAGCAAGATTCCTATGCACTGTGTAGTTGATATATAATACCCAAAAAATGTCGCAGCGTTGGTATTTGGGCGTTTAGATGTATTTCTTTCAATACATTTAGGATATAATGTTTGTAATCTTTGTGTATAAGGGGACAATTTGGCCTCTATGTAACACAGAAAGAGAGATAATGTGCTCAGAGGAGCCTTAGTATGCATGTGCAATTAATCATTGGCTAGAAACCATGGTTTGGACCTATGTGTTGCATTAAAGATTAGAGGAGGAGCTAATAAATAAGCATATTATGTTTATGATGCCATAGGTTGTGTATTCATGTTCATTTATCTGTTAGAACTAGGTGTTAAATCTCTCTTGATTCCTCCAATTATAATGTTGTGTGGTAGAATGTATTTCTTAGTTGTATTGATACATAGGTTACAAATTGGCATTGTCCTAGCTCAAACATTTCTTCAAGAAATTGGTTGGTCACTATATCTCCTAAGAAGATAGACAACATGCAGATCCATAATTACATTCAATTTGCAAGGAAATATTGAAAATGGATTCAAATATTTTAGACTCATATCTACTAAGACTTATGTTTGTGACAGAAGTTGAAGAATTGTGTTCCCAAAAGGTTATGGAACTTTATCAAGCAGACAGAGACTAACTAAATATCAAAATCTGATCCACATTGTAAACAAGATTCCTTTCTTTCATGCATAGACATTGGGAAAATGAAAATATCATGTAGCTCAAAACCCTAAAATAATAAATATTTTGCTTAAAAGCCTTAAAAATAGGATCACTAAAACAAAACTCATGATTATCACTTACCTCACTTAAATTTTGTTGAAAACACATAATCTCATAATTATCCTTATAAGCAACTGGAAATTTTTCAAATAATTAAACAAAAACATTAGTGTGTCTCGCTACGCAATAAAATATCCCACTCTTGTCTACACCAACGTTATCATTTAGATTTATTTATTATTTATTTTTTCTTTCTTAGTTCTGTGGTTCAATATATCTTAAAAGTTACAAATATCTAGTCATTTTTATAGGCCATTGAGTTGGGATGACTAAAATTAGTATATACCACCTTCAAAACATTCAAAAGCCTCAAGAGTTCGACAATGGTTCCACTAAAGCTTCCCTAAATTTAGTATGATATAATCCTTAGGTAACCAACCTTAGACATATCGTTGGTTATGTTGTTTGAGTTTATTGAGTTTGAGTTTTATCATGAAACTACTAGAAGCGTACTAGCATGGGTGAGTTGATTATCTTGATAATAATGTTATGGTTTGATATAGTCCTTGAAAGAAACTTATGGTTTATGGTCAAAATTTCACATTCCTTTCATTTTTTTATGTTCAAATATAACAAATATCTTAATGTTATAGCCTCTAGATAGATATATATAGTAACTGCCACTTAGAAGTTGGATGCCATCATTTTGGAGCTTGAGGTTACTCAACTTAACTTTGTTTGAGTTGAAAATGTCATTAGATCTCATTATATCATCTATTGCAAAGCACGAATCCAATCTACCTTTGTTTCAGTTAAAAATGTGATTAGATCTTGCTATATCATCTTTTGTAGAGAATGAATCCAATTTCTCAGAGTCCATTTGCTTGAGGTATAACAAAGCTACTTTAATTCATTAAACTTACTTTTCATATTATTTTTTTTTATTGTGATTCTACAGGCCACATCTGCATTGGAAAAGGGGCATATTTAATGAAGTGTGGTAGGAGAGGGAACCTTCAGTTCTGTACTTTTCAAAATTTTCTAAGGTATGTAATAAATATATATATATATATATATATATCCATAGAATGTTGTGCTTAAAACTTTTTCTTTTGATAATGGATTATTTATGTGATCTACCCTCTCTCACACACAACCAGAGTCTAGACATACATGGTTTTTTGGGATATGTGGAAAATGAACACATTTAGGCTACATTTATCTATAAATTTACATTGTAGGAGATCAGACATTTACATTTGAATATTTCCTTCCCACTAAATTAGAGTTGCAGTGTTAGACTCCTAATTTTCAACCATATACCTCACTTCTAAATCAATTTAATGCTAACTCTGTATAGACCTTCCATGGGAGGGCAAAGAGTGATCACTACCATTTCTTAATCTTTCTACAGACCTACTAAAGATTCCAAATGTGTATAAATTAGTTTCTCCTTGGAGAATCCCAAGGGTGGCACTATTGTAGCAACAACAAATTCATTTATTTTGATTTCTTCATTAGTGCATTGATAGTATATTTTTTATTCCATACAATACCTCAACAATGTATGATCAAATTACAATTAAGCATGTCATAATATTTTGGCTTACCCTATTTTAGAGGGACACTAGAGTATGTGTCAAGCTTGCACGTCACAACTATATCATGTAGACTTTAGCTGGGACATGTTTTGTGGATCCAAGCAGCAAGATACCTATTGGAATTCAAGAGGCAACAATACTACAAAGTGGGAAAGAGCTTTCATAGTTAACCTTTCTTTTACATTATGGTTCGAGTTGGTTTGTTGGAAAGATGCTAGATATGCCAACTTTATTTTTATGAATGAGTGAAAAATTGAATCCTTTGACATATTCCTTGCTCAATTTTCATTAAGTGATTGGTTTTCTCAGACGTGCTTCACACCTATAAAATTTACCAGAGTTGTTCTTGAGTCTTTGGAGATGGTTAGCTTTTCAAAGCACACACGTATAAGAAGATGAGAAGTAATATGTCCGACTAATTTGAAGTTATCTCCCTGTGAATAGGGTGTTCCCATTCATAAACCTGACGACTCATTCTACTTATTTCTAGTGAATAACTTTGGGACTTGGCATGAATTGTGAGACAATTCCAAAACCATAACTAGAAGTTTCTTATTTAAATCTATACACACTAGATTATAATATGCACAAGGAGAAATCCATTCTTGTTTCAAAAGAACTTGCAATCGACTTGTACCATGCTATTTAATATTTTATGTATTTATTTGCATCCTTGGTCTTTGACATAAATATGCAATGGGCTACCTTGCATTTTCTATACTAACACTCCTAAAAAATAATAAAGTATGCCCAAATATATCATTTCAAATGTTCTATGTAGCTCACCTTTTGGTTTTTCATTATCAAAGGTGTTACCTATATTGATGAGATCTTCTACAACCAATACCACAGTGATTTTTATATGTGTTGCTCTGAAGGTGTTTCTCCTTCAGTAGAGCAGCAATACACTATAGTTTCCATTTAGGGGAGAAGTGTACTGAGTAGCAACCTTGGCCTATGTTTAAATGGGTTGAATGCACATTAGACTATGTCTGTTGTTTTGAAGGTGTTTGTCCTTCAACAATACTTCATCTTCGTAGACCTTTCAATCTGCACCTTTAGTAGATGCATGCAACCTTGGGATACATGTTGTAGATTAAAGTTTTCCTATGAGGGTGTAGCAGTGATGAAAGAAGTGCATTGATTTTAGGAATCTTGTTGTTGTTGTATGCAAGCATGCTTGTTTAGTGTTTACCAAACTTAGATAAAGCCATATTTAGTATTCTTTTATAGCTTGACTTAGATGCTCACTTTTCTTAATTTAGGTGTTTTCTTAGTTTTTTTTATGCACAGATTTATCTTTAAGAAACGTGCACAGTAGAGAAGGGTTCTATATTTTGAGCAGGGGACACACTTCTACATAGGAGGTACTCTATTTTGGGAAGATTTTTCCATGAAAGTTAGGTGCTTTATTCGAGAATCCCAAGAGTGGCCCTATTGTAGCAATAAGAAATTTGTTTATTTTGAGTTCTTCATTAGTGAATACCTCAATAGTGTATGCATGGAAATTTTAGGGGATAATGCTCACCCAGTGGGCTAATTTTCCATGATTTTTCCACAGAAAGATTTGCCAATTTCCAATTTTTATAAACAACAATTCGCCCAAATTTTAGAATATAAATTGTTTCACCTTAAAAATTGCCAAAATTATATAGAGACTATATACAAAATCATTATAAATTTGAATAATTTTACAAATATATCAATAAACAATCTATATTTTTCATATTAGGGATTAGTGAGATTCACCAATGTTTTTAAACTTCAAGAAAATTTTTCATCCTTCGAATTTTCCTTAAATGTATGATTAAATTACAGTTAAGCTTGTCATAATATTTTGACTTACCCTATTTCAGAGGGAAACTAGAGTGTGTGTCAAGCTTTCACGTCACAATTGTATCATGCAGAGTTTACCTAGCATGAGTTTTGTGGGACTAAGCAACCAGATACCTGTTGGAATTCAAGAGGCAACAATATTACAAAGTGGGAAAGAGGTTTCAAAATTAACCTGCCTTTCATATTATGGTTGGAGTCAGTTTGTTGGCAAGATGTTGGATACCCCAACTTCCTTTTTATGACTGAGTGAAAGATTGAATCCTTCGACATATTCCTCACTCAATTGTCATTAAGTGATGGGTTTTCTTAGAAGTGCTTCACATGTATAAACTTTACTAGAGTTTTTATTGAGTCTTTAGATGTGGTTATCTTTTAAAAGCACACACATACAAGAAGACGAGAAATAATATGTCTGACTAATTTCAAGTTATCTTCCTACGAATAGGGTGTTCCCTTCCATAAACCCGACGACTCACTTTGGTTCTTTCCAGTGAAACAATTTGGGAATTTTCATGAATTGTGAGACAATTCCAACCCCATAACTATCAGTTTCTTATTTAAAGTTATACCCACTAGATTAGAACACGCACAAGGATAATTCCATTCTCATTTCAAAAGAACCTACAATTGACTTATATCATGCTATTTAATATTTTATGTATTTCTTCACATCCTTGGCCTATGACATAAAGACACAACATGCTACCTTGCATTTTCTATACTAACACTCCTAAAAAATAATAAAGTATGCCCAAATCTGTCATTTCAAATGATCTATGTAGCTCATGTTATGGTTTTTCAATTATTGAATTTGTTACCTATATTGATGAGATCATCTAAAACTGACTCCACAATGAAAATATCTATTATAGTTTTATTTGTGTTGCACTAAAGGAATTTTTTCTTGAGCAACACTACAATACATTGTAGTTTCCATTCAGGGGAGAAGTGTACCTAGTAGCAGCCTTGGTTTGTGTGCAAATGGGTTGAATTCACAATAGACTTTATCTATTGTTTTGAAGGCATTTCTCCTTCAACAGTACCTCATCTCACCAGATCCTTTCAATCCACATCTTTAGCAGATGCATATAGCCTTGGGGTACATGCTACAGATTCCAGTTTTGTTGTGAGGGTATAGCAACAATGAAAGAAGCACATCGATCTTATGGTTGTATGCAAGCATGCTTGTCTATTGTTTCCAAAACTTATATAGAGTCATATTTAGTATACTTTTATAATTTGAATTAGATGCTCACTTTTCTTAATTTAGGTGTTTTTGTTAGTACTATTTTATGCATAGATTTATCTTTAAGAAAATTGCATAGTAGATAAGTGTTCTATATTTTGATAAGGGACACTCTTCTAGGTAGGAGGTACTATATTCTAGGAAAATTTTGTCATGCATGTTAGGTGCTTTATCCTAGATAGAGTTCCAAGTCCTTGCCTCCTTCACAAAGTCCCTGCTAGACAAGACACTGGTGGACAGAGTTCCAAGTCCCTAAATTTCCCAAAAACCCACCTGAGCCTAGCTATCTAGCCTATAATCCTTTACATTCCAGTCATCTCTTGGCTATGATTTCATAGAGAGAGCCCTCTTTGGTTTCGTAGAGCTAGCTACCAAACTAAAATATTGGTCTGTGGTTACCTCCACCGATCTCCTCATCATCCTGGGACATTGTGCAGCATAACAGAGGGCATGACAACTAGGGAGTGCCAAGGTGTTCTAGTGAATGTAAGGTTCCCAAGTCATGGAAAAATATAATTCTAGTTGTGAGTTCATGACTACCAAGGTGTGTTAGAGAATGTTAGGGCATGCTAACATGTGTGAGATAGTACAAAGACATGTCAAACAAGCTAAGATGTCCCAAGTGCTAAGGCACACCAAGATGTACAAGGGTTCCAAGTCCTTGCCTCCTCTTCTTCCATATGCTATTCACTTGTGACATTTCCTTTGCAATTCTTGGTGCATTTGCTAGTTATAGGTAATTTATAGGTTATAAATGTCTTAAGAGTTTCACTTCTAGTTGAGTATTCAACTGAACATATTGATTCTCTTATACATAACTATTTTTCCCTCCACCCACTTTTCATAACTTCAATGACCATTATGTAGGGACCTGCAACTTTGATGTTGCTTTTCTTGTTTAGTAAAATATTGTCGAGACTTTAATTTATTGAAACTTGTAGAATTTACAATTTATAAAGTTTCAATGTGTAATTTTTAAAAGTATAATTCTTTAAAGGGTGCTACCTCAACGGAAGAGCACCTGCTTTACAAGCAGGAGGTTGGTGGTTCGATTCCATCGTTCCCTGACATCCATATGGAATGGAGACAATCAATTTTTGGTGATAGAAGCTCTTTTGACCATCACTAATGAGCTTTGGTGACATTTTTTGTCCCTCACCAAAAATATGAAATGGTAACAATCAATTAATGCCACCATATATACGCATTAATAGTGACAACTCTTAAAGGTTTGTAACCATAAATCATTGTTGTTGATAGGAAATGGTGACAGTTGTTGTCCGTCACTATAGTCATTATTCATGATAGACCTTGAATGTCACCACAACACCTATAGTTATGGCAATGCATATTTTGGTGACGGTCAACAAACGTCACCATATATAAGCACCAATAATGATGGCCATTAAATATCCATCATAATAAATCATTGTTGTTCATATGAAATGGTGATGGTCAATATGCATCATTATAATTAATACTCGTGATGGACCTTGAATGTCACCACAACACCTATACTTTTGGCGATGCCACCTTTGGTGACGTTTATTTTTTGGTGACCGAGGCTATGGTTCGTCACCATTGCTCATATGTAATGATGACGGTCGCCATCCATCATTATAAATCATTATTGGTGTTGAAATTTGAATGTCACTACAACACCTATACTTTTGGTGACGCCACCTTTGGTGACGTTTAGTTTTTGGTGACAGAGGCTTTGGTCTGTCATGATTGCTCATATGAAATGGTGACAGTCACTATCCATCATTATAAATCATTATTGGTGGAGAAATTTGTATGTCACTACAACACCTATACTTTTGGCAATGCCACCTTTGGTGACATTCAATTTTTGGTGATAAATGCTCTTTTGAACATCGCCAATGAGCTTATGTTGAAATATTTCGCCCCTCACCAATGTCCTTTTTTCTTGTAGTGATGCCTTCTCCTTGATGAGATTTCCTTTATCAAAGTTAACTTCAATCAATTTTTTCCTTCCAGTAATTGTGGCTTCTTATTCGACCTCTTTTTCAACCCCTACAATTTGACTCCAATTTTTGGTAACTGTAGAAACCCTAATCTCTACACATATGGGAGAAAGACAAATATTTTACCCTTCTCTCTTCTTCGATTGGATAGAGGCTTATTATTTCACAACTTGGCTTACAATATTGCTTGTATTTCACTTACTTTTAGCCTCCTTATGTGACTGTAATAATTCATCTTCTGCGACAAAAATGACCCCTAATCTCCTTGCTCGTGCAAACAAGAATAGCCCAAAATAGACCCAGAATTACTTCAATCCTTTTATCTTCTTTGATGATAATGTGCAAGCTTACCAACAATTCCTCAAGTGTATAACCCTTCTTTAGATGAGATAGTGTTTTGAGATCTTTTTTTTTGAGATATGATGATACTTGATATGAATGGTTCTTCTTAATGATTGATACTATAAATTATATTCTAATGCATTGACCCTCGATTGTCTTCATTTAAGCTTCCTTACCTTGCCTTGTCACCTTAGCTCTAACACCATGTTGATAAATCAAGGGGTCAACAAGTGTAGGTCATTTCTCTTACTTATATAACTTCTTGTGATGTATTTTACTTTATTTTATTAAAATCCAAGATCTTTTACTTAAAGATGCACCAAAATTACATATAACAGAATTAATTAACCATGGAACTTAAAATCACATAAACAAAGTGGAAATAATTAAAAGAACACAAAAGCCATGACACAATGATTTGATTACGGAGTTTGTCCAATTTGGACTACGTCTTCGGGCCCTGCTCAATAGTAGGGAGGTGTTCTTTCTATTATTGGCATAAAAGAGATAAAAGTACAACAACAAGAAATTTCAACCCTTATACCTCCAAGCTGATAGATGGGCATAGAATGGAGAGCCCAAATTTGAAAACAGACAAAACCATTGAACTCCTGGCAAAAAATAGTGCAAAAGCACGTATCCAAACTCCTAATTTGGATAATTGGGCCTTCTGCAACCTTCTCGGAACATCCCTGCTACCTCAAGGCAAGGTTCTGGCCTACTTCCAGGTTCAGGGTCTATTGTATGCAGTAAAATCTATGTATAAGGTCAGTCCTCTCCAACATTTCTTTGACACAAAAATCATATATATAAGAGCATGGGAACATCCCTTGAAATCGGGGCAGTTGCAACATAATACCCAAGGTTAGT
This sequence comes from Pinus taeda, assembly GCA_000404065.3. Classification (NCBI taxonomy): domain Eukaryota; kingdom Viridiplantae; phylum Streptophyta; class Pinopsida; order Pinales; family Pinaceae; genus Pinus; species Pinus taeda. The sequence goes on along the minus strand of APFE031384787.1, from coordinate 218,170 downwards.
AGGCAAAAGAATTCACAGAAACAACCCTTCCAAAATAGAAAATCCAATGTCTAATAAAACAACTCATTACAATAGTGCATGGGCATCGGTGGCGGGTTTATCGGTAATTCCAGGTTATCCGCGGACAATCCAAGCACAGGCACAGAAATCCCATGATATCTATGGATCTGACAGGCATATTCACCATATACGATAATGTCTTGCATTTGGCTCTCCCATCACACTATCGCAATTGGTGTGAAACCCTTGGTGCACTTATCTAGCACACTACAACATCTACGAACCTGCTGATGAGCCCCAAAAATGGATGATTATTTGGGCTCATTCAACCTCCTAATTCGACTTAATCCACCATTCTCATTAGTTTATTGCATGTTTTCGATTATATTTATGCTAATAGAGTGAACTGGGTTAGTCATTATGCCAACAAGTCTAATGTGTGCTTTGTGTAGCCTTTTTGGTCAATTTGGAGACAAAGTCAATGGTTGAAATGAGCACTTGGCAGCCAAATTCGTGGAGAGTATTTTTAGGAAGGTGTTCCCTTCATTTATGGGCCCTTACCTCGAATTCTCCACCATCAGCTCGGAGTTCAAGGGCCACCAAATCAATTAACACAAGGGCAGCCAAGCAAGTCAAGTAGGACTGCTGTTAACTACAAGTCTTGGGCAGCCGAGTCCCTAAAGTTTAGGAGGACTGTTGGGGTCCTCAATTTGTATAAATAAGAGGGCTTAGGGCCTCATTTCAGTTAGTAATTTTGGTTAGCCAATAGTTAGTCATTTTGTAGTCATTTTGTAGTTCGATTTTTAGGCAGTAGATTAGCTTTGCTTTCAGCACATTTTCAAGTTCTGCTTGTGGACAGTTTTTGGAATGTAACATTTCTTTTCATCAATAAAGATGAATCCAACTTTGCACCAGCTCTAAATATCTCTTAGGAGGTTGTAACTCTTGGGGTTGGGCCCATCTCAAGTGGCCAATACCTCCTTTGTTTACTTTCGTGTGTCTTTGCTGCATTCTTAGAATAAAATATGTTATTTGGATTTAAATCTTGTTTTGTTATTTAGGTTGTTTTTGATGAGTAAAATAGCTTTTCATGCTCAGATTTAGTTGATAGGTTGTTAACAGAAAAAGCTTCAAGAAAAGGTCCATCAAACATCTGTGGTTTCACCTCTCCCTCAGTGGGATCAGGAGCTGTGACTAGGATGACTTTGCTGCCCACAAAAACACTGATTTTGCTTTACCATGCAATCACTAGTGTTTGATTTTCATGTGTAGAAGTTGGTTACAAGTTCAGACTTTCATTTTCTTAGTTGCATGAGATAAAATACATGGTTTCATTGTAGGTCACACTTATGTTCTTTCTCTTTACTAACAACTAGAAAATTAGGTCAACGTAACTAGGTCTTTGAATTTACAAGTATTTGTTGGTTCAGATTGGAAAAATGACTTGTAGAGCACCTGTACCACTCCTTCATCTGCTTATTCTCCATCAGCACCATCCACTCCACCCTCTACTTAGAATCCTTACCTCACGTTTGCCACATTTTCTCCCAAAACCCTACCTTTTTGTGTAATCATTGTTTCAGCCTTCTTTGAGCCAAGTCAGCCTTCTATACCTTCTCACCACTCCATCCACCAGTCCCTGGGTCACTCCAGGTCCCTATCATACCTCCATATCCATTCATTCATCTTCCCTCACTCACCCATCCTCTAAAATCCAATTTTTAAACATCCTGTAGAAATTTATGAACATCTTGTAGAAATCTCTGAACATCCTGTAGAACCCCTGCAGACTTCTTGTAGAAGCTCACGAATGAGGTTTCTTGATAGCCAAACCTTGTGAAACTCTTTGGAAGGGTGATAGGGACCCCTTAGGCCCTCTCTGAACCTTCCCGACCTCCTCCAAGCATTTCCTCTTGCCAATCCACCTCTGCACAGTCAAAAACAGTTAAAAGCACATGCATGATAATTCTAACAACTTATTCAAAAATGCAAAAATATGTTTTCTTCAGATAGTGATAACTTAGACACATGCATTTTACCTTCCTAGAAGTCAATGGCATTCCTTTTAGTAGCTTGCATCCTCTTCCTTGCATCAGTAGGACTAGCTGGTAGAATTAGGGTTTGCTAGGGTTTGCGTTTCTTTTTGGCTTTCAGTTTCTTTCCGCAAGTAGATTAGCTTCCTTTGAGTTAACTTTCATCCATCAGTTGAAAAGCTTCTTCTAAGAGCTCATAGAAGTTGGCTTAAGCTCCTAGCAGACTTGTGCCAGCTAACCAAGTGACAGTTGCGGCAAGAGATAGTACTTGTACATACAGCACCGTCGCTTTCAAGTTTGTTACGAACAACCGGGTTGATAAAATTAAAGAAGGGAGTCCCAGGAGTTGTAGCATTATTGCTGCAATACTGGGGCCCACCATCTTTTTGGTGTCATTGCGGGGAAGCGTCAGAGTATTGGTGATTGTTGCTTTTCTTCTATTTTCTACTACAACCTTCTGTTGAGTAGTTTATTTCATTTCCATTCTGCAATTTCATTTCCGCCAAAGTACATTAGACATTTCCTGCTTTCATTTTATTTTAGCAAGTGTAGATTAGATTTCCCTCTTTCATAGATTAACATTTCAATTTTGCAAGCGTAGATTAGCATTTCAATTTCGCAACTTCCATTTTGCAAGCGTAGCTTAACATTTCATTCCTTCAATTTCATTTGAGCAAAATAGATTAGTCCTTTCCTTTTTTCATTTCAATTCCACATTTTCATTTCAACAAGATAGTTAGTTGCAATTCAATCTATTTTAGTTTTGTAGGTACAAGAAAAAAAAAAAAAAATCAAACAAAAAGATTTCATTTCATGCCTTGCACAAGTAGAGATAAGTCAAAAAAATGATTGCACAACACTCCCACTGCTTCACACAGCCAACCTTCTCTCTTCTTCGATGGATGTGATTAAAGAACCCTTAGGTGGACAGCAAGACATATTTGAAGAACCTCAAGGGAAGAAGAAGAAGAAAACATTCCTCTGGAGCAAATGGCTACAAGCAGAAATGTTGGGAGCAGTACCTTGTCCAAAAACGAATTTGCAAATCAGATGGAAGACTTCAAGAGCGAGTTGAGGTAGTTTCTTGCCATGTAACTAGATACCTTACAGATCCAAAATAAGCAAGAGGAAGCCAAGAGGGCTTTGGTCATCTTTTTTCCCAGGTACACTAGAAAGCATCCTAGGAACGAATGTCCATTGTACTCCATAGAAGTGTGTTTTGTCTATGAAGAATACCATCCTACAGATCAGTGCCCTTCCTTGCCTGGAATCAAAGCTGCATATCAAAGGGCCAAAGAAGTCACTGAACCACTCTATTTCATGAACCAAAGGAGGTCACATGGACCCATACCCTACCAGCAGGGAATGCAAAGGACATCCCAGACCTATTACGGCCCCTATCAAGCCACTTTCATGCCTTCTTGGGGTCCCTCTGCTCATCCTTCCTGGTTCACACCTCCTCCTTGTTCCTTCACAGATCCATATTATGCCCAACCAACTGCTCATTTGTTTCACTCTTATGCTCAGCTACAGTCTCAGTGGAATGCACCTCATCAGGGGTGGAGGCCCCAATACAACTCTCCTCCTACTCATTTTCCTCCACCACCTGCCCAACCGCAACCCCATCCACATCCATCTCAAAAATACACCCCCACTCAACTACCCATACCACCATTTCCAAACCCGCACATTAGAGTAGCTCGACCCAATTGCAAAGCTGAGGCACAACCTGTCCAAATGACTCCTTTTGAGCTCAACGATCTTCACCATAGCTCAGGAAGAGTATTGCAAAAAAGAGATTATATTAAACGCATTAAAGGACCACATCCAGTAAAAGAAGATTCAAAAGAGGATATCAAAGAACCATGGGCTGCACTTGATGGAGAGAAGACATCAAAATCGGAGATTGAGAGTGATCCCTCATGGTTACCATCAAATCCTCCATGTACTCAAGAGAAAGATCAGCAAAAAGAGGAAGATGAGAAAGTCAAGGTAGAAGGTAACATGAAGAATGATCCAGATCAGAAAAACGACCAAGGATATCAAAGTTGTATCGAGATATGGTTCTAGATGGTCACTAAGTTGCAGCAGTACTCTCTTCCTCAGTTATGCTTGATCCCTTCAAAGTCAAATCATTTGGTCTCTGAAGTCTAGATAGCTGTGAAAGCATGCATTTCAAGCCTCCACATCATTTTGTCTCTAATTGCGATGTGCACATGGCTCCATTGGATGTATTCTTATACTTGAAAATGATTTTGGTTTTCAAGTAGGGTAGGGTAGAAAAAAGAAAAGAAAAAAAAAAGAAAGAAAAAGAAAAAGAAAAAAAAAAATGAAAAAAATGGAAATAAGACGAAAAATCTAAGGTGAAAACCCCCTCGGAGGCGCCTTAGATTGGCTCATTGATTGAAAACCTCCATGAGGCAGCTAGTGGGTTGAAAAAAAAAAGAGAAAAGAAAAAATAATAAGATCCTTGGGTGAAAACCTCCCTTGGAGGCACCTAGGGTAGGCAATTAGGGTGAAAACCTCCATGAGGCGCCCTAGTTATTTTTCAAAAAAAAAAGAGAAAAAGAAAAAGAAAAATAAACCTAATTTCCATTGACTAATTGTAGGTTACAAGAAGGACATTGCAAGTCAAAAGGATCGTTCAAAACAAAGAAAGAGGAAGTTCTGGGCTTTCTACAGGAAGCTACAGGCATTTCTACAGGAAGTTCTGTATTTCTACATGAAACATCCTATAGAACCTTTGGATGAACCAAATTCAATTTTAAAAGGGAATATGATGGTGGGACTCTGCTGGTTAGGCCTGCAAGCACCACTGTGTCCATTCCTCTCCTTTCTCCATCATTTTTCCACCTCATTGTGCTTCTACATTGTGCTTCTACAGGAAGTTCTTGTAGAAATTGTAGGAAGCTAGAAATGGATATCAAAAAGGCGGTTTGGCGAATATGGTAGGTTCCTCAAGGGTTCAGAAGTCCTCCTGCAATCTTCAAAATCCTCCTCCATCATCTCCATACCTGCATCACAACCCAAGTTCATTTTTCTTACCATGCAACAAAACTGCAAAATGCCTTGAAGCAAAAATACCTAGAACAGAATTTGTTTTTGCCCTAACTTGAAAACCATGCATCTATTTGAAAAAAAAAATTATGGGGAATTGTAAAAGGGTGATGGAAACATGCCTGAGCAATTTCAGCTAAATCCGGTGCACGGTTTCTGAGAAATTAGCCTCCATCTCGTTCAGCCATTTTTTCATTTTCTCCGTATCCGTGCATCGGTTTCAAAACTTATTTCATGGGGAGATGCACTTCGGTGATAGTAGCCTACCCAAGTAGTTTCAGCTGATTCTGATGCACGGTTTTCGAGTAATTGATCTCTGAAATCTTTAGCCATTTTCCATTTTTCTCGAAATTTGTGCATCCATTGATCACGATTTTGCTATGGGAGGTGCATCATGATGATAGGAACATGCTTAGCAATTTTCAGATCGATCCGATCTATCGTTTGGGAGCAATGGCGAAAACAACTTTCGGTCCTGTGAAAATTCAGTGGCAGTAGCTTGAGGGTGCAGATCTAAGCGTGGAAATGAACTTCTGTAGCATCCATCTGGCCAGAGGACACCTGCACAAGGAAAACAACCAAAAATCATCAGCCAAGCCCTCATGCAACCAAAGAAACTAGTGCATGCAGCAATGACTAGCCACAACACCTCACACCAGCCATTTGACTTCAGGTACGTGACTGAAACTCATTCTTCTATTGCACAAATCTAATTTAAAAACTGCATGAATGAATGGAATGGTCGAATTAAGCCACGAATATAGCAAGGTTAAGCCGATTGCCTTCTCTAGCACTTAGCCGGAAGTCACGCAGTACACGTGGACAGCTGACTTACGTGAAAATTAAAGCAACCAGAATTCTTGGCCGTTTAAACCTCAATTCAATTCACGGCAGTGATTACAGGGGGAAAACACACAGTTCAGGAACAACACTTCCAGTTGCATGTGGCCACGTACACTTGGCCACTTCACTCTCTCACGTAAATCACGCTGAAATTAAATGATGCTCAACTAAAATTCTCACCACCCTCTGTTCAACTGCAATCAACTCGAGCACACGTCCACCATGTCTAGCTCAATTAACCAATGGTCCTCTGCAAGATTCCTGCTCAGTTTCTCTAGATTTCTTCCGTTTCTTAAAACATTCCCACCTGTCGCGCTCTACAGGCGTTTCTACAGGAAGTCTTCTACATGAAACACAAAAAAAAACCTTCCAGAGCATAAAAGCCTGGATTTCTCTTTGACAAATTGGAAATCTCAAGGAGAGGTAGGCTTGAACATGCCATCCCCATGCTTAATTTTCAAAAGGTGGTGAATTATCTCGTTTGAAGTAAAAAAGATTGGAACCAATCTGCCCGTGTGTCCAGACGGTGTTTTGCTTATATAATACACAGAATTTCTTTTGAATGGTGCTACGTTGTATTCACCTCCATGGTTCCTGCTAGAGAACTCTCCCCATTATAATGATAAACTGCTGTAAGGCTCACCTGTGCACATATAAACCTTTTTTCTTTTGTGACTGTTATATGGTTAGTGTGAAAATTAGCTCTGCACTCTGTCTGTGAGAGCCTAATTTCATTTTGACAGTCAAGTTTTGGGGTAGCAACAATATTATAACCAAGGAATTGGTGAAAGGAGAGATACAACCAACGGAGAAATATTGTCCTGAGAGTCAAGGAGGAAAGCCATATCAGAATTCTCCTTCTGATCAGAGCACAAGCCAAAACAGGGCATTATATCCAAATTCTGGCTGAGGAACTCACTTCATCCAACAGTGATGAAAAGGAGCAAATTGAGGCAGAGAGGAAAATAGAGGAGAAGAAAGCTAAGGGTAAGAAAACCCAAGGCAGACCAGCAGTGAAACCATCATAAGGAAAAGCAAGAAAGAAAAAGGAGGATGAAACAGAGAGAAAAAAACCAGTTTAATCCTTGGAAACTGTTGTAGGTTGCAAGAACACAATGCGGAAAGGGGGCCTCCCAACACAAGCAGAAGGGTCCCTACCAAGTTCCCTTGCATCCTCACATCCATCCCCTCCATGAACACTCATTTTTTCAGGATCCAGACACAATTTATCCATGGTTCAACCTTCTACAGGAAGCTACAGGACTTTCTACAGGAAGTTCTGTATTTTTACCAGAAACATCTTGTAGAGCCTTTTGGGCAGGCCAGAATCGATTACAGAGAGGTATTTGAAGCTTGAAATCTGTTGAGGAGGCATGCAACCACTCTTTTCTTCCATCCTCCACTTGTTCCATCTCCTCTCACCACCATTGCTATCATCTAGTTGAATATACCTACATCATCATACCAGAACCCTGTTTTATCAAATAGGAATTTGTTTTTTTAAGTGAAAAATAAAGCATGCAGAGGCCCACACACCTTACCTATCAAGGCACCCTCAGGACCCTTCATCCATGAATGCAACTTTGTTTGTTTAAGCATGCACCCTAGGAGGAGAAACGACTACAGGATGTCCTACAGGAATCCTATAGCAGCTGATCCGGTTGGAGCACATACGATGGAGACACCAACAGCTCACATCAAATGAAGCTAGTGCAGGCATCATTCACCATTAGAGAGTCGGGTCTCAAGGTCTTGGAACCAGCATCAACAAAAATTGAAGAAGAAGACACCCCCAGCCATGCAAGCCAAATCAGGAAGTGTAAAAACAGCTTCTACAGGAAGCTAGAAATCAACTACAGGACTTTCTACAAGAAGTCCTGAAAAAGGGAAGCAAAAGGAGAAATCGGCTGAAATCCTAGCTAGGGAGGCAGCAGCTATGCTGGCCGCCCTAATTACCTCTCCCAAGTTGAAGGAGAAGTGAAAGAGGGAGCTTCCACTATATTTTAATGCAAGAAAGGGCATGCAGATAAGAACTGGCAGACCCCAAACCACAGTCCAAGAAGCAAATTTTCATTGAGGACACAAAAGCTAAACAAAAGGAGCAACCTCCTTCAAGGATGTCCATCACCTGTGAATGAGGAATCCAAAAACCTTCACTGGAAGAGAGAGAATTCAGATAATGGACTCAAAGACAGTTCTACAGGATGTTCAGACAGTTCTACAGGAAGTTGAGAATTCTCTAGGAAAAGAAGCACAGGCAGTGGGAAGAAGCAAAGAGAAAAGCATGGTTTCATGACAGAGAAGAGGAAATCACTTCAGAAGCTTGGTATGACAGGGAGGCCACCAAGGCCATCAAAGATGAGGAGATAGATTGGTTGCTCAGAGGATGAGCAACACTTTCAGTAGGGGGGTGATGATGAGCCCCAAAAATGGATGATTATTTTGGGCTCATTCAACCTCCTAATTCGACTTAATCCACCATTCTCATTAGTTTATTGCATTTTTTTTATTATATTTATGCTAATAGAGTGAACTGGGTTAGTCATTATGCCAACAAGTCTAATGTGTGATTTGTGTAGCCTTTTTGGTCAATTTGGAGACAAAGTCAATGGTTGAAATGAGCACTTGGCAGCCAAATTCGTGGAGAGTATTTTTAGGAAGGTGTTCCCTTCATTTATGGGCCCTTACCTCGAATTCTCCACCATCATCTCGGAGTTCAAGGGCCACCAAATCAATTAACACAAGGGCAGCCAAGCAAATCAAGTAGGACTGTTGTTAACTACAAGTCTTGGGGAGCCGAGTCCCTAAAGTTTAGGAGGACTGTTGGGGTCCTCAATTTGTATAAATAAGAGGGCTTAGGGCCTCATTTCAGTTAGTCATTTTGGTTAGCCAATATTTAGTCATTTTGGTTAGCCAATAGCTAGTCATTTTGTAGTCATTTTGTAGTTCGATTTTTAGGCAGTAGATTAGCTTTGCTTTCAACACATTTTCAAGTTCTCCTTGTGGACAGTTTTTGGAATGTAACATTTCTTTTGATCAATAAAGATGAATCCAGCTTTGCAACAACTCTAAATCTCTCTTAGGAGGCTGTATCTCTTGGGGTTGGGCCCATCTCAAGCGCCCATCACCTCCTTTGTTTACTTTCATGTGTCTTTGCTGCATTCTTAGAATAAAATATACTATTTGGGTTTAAATCTTGTTTTGTTATTTAGGTTGTTTTTGATAAGTAAAATAGCTTTTCATGCTCAGATTTAGTTGATAGGTTGTTAACAGAAAAAGCTTCAAGAAGAGGCCCATCAAACATCCCTAGTTTCACCTCTCCCTCAGTGGGATCAGGAGCTGTGACTAGGATGACTTTGCTGCCCACAAAAACACTGATTTTGCTTTGCCATGCAATCACTAGTGTTTGATTCTCATGTGTAGAAGTTGGTTACAAGTTCAGAATTTCGTTTTCTTAGTTGCATGAGATAAAATACATGGTTTCGTTGCAGGTCAGACTTATGTTCTTTCTCTTTACTAACAGCTAGCAAATTAGGTCAACGTAACTAGGTCTTTGAATTTACAAGTGTTTGTTGGTTTAGATTGGAGAAATGACTTGTAGAGCACCTGTACCACTCCTTTATATGCTTATTCTCCATCAGCACCATCCACTCCACCCTCTACTTAGAATCCTTACCTCACGTTTGCCACATTTGCTCCCAAAACCCTATCTTTTTGTGTAATCATTGTTTCAGCCTTCTTTGAGCCAAGTCAGCCTTCTACACCTTCTCACCACTCCATCCACCAGTCCCTGGGTCACTCCAGGTCCCTATCCTACCTCCATATCCATTCATGCATATTCCCTCACTCACCCATCCTCTAAAATCCAATTTTTAAACATCCTGTAGAAATTTCTGAACATCCTGTAGAAATCTCTGAACATCCAGTAAAACCCTTGCAGACTTCTTGCAGAAGCTCACGAATGAGGTTTCTTGATAGCCAAACCTTGTGAAACTCTCTGGAAGGGTGCTAGGGACCCCTTAGGCCCTCTCTGAACCTTCCCGACCTCCTCCAAGCATTTCCTCTTGCCAATCCACCTATGCATAGTCAAAAACAGTTAAAAGCACATGCATGATAATTCTAACAACTTATTCAAAAATGCAAAAATATGTTTTCTTCAGATAGTGATAACTTAGACACATGCATTTTACCTTCCTAGAAGTCAGTGGCATTCCTTTTAGTAGCTTGCATCCTCTTCCTTGCATCAGTAGGACTAGATGGTAGAATTAGGGTTTGCTAGGGTTTGCATTTCTTTTTGGCTTTCAGTTTCTTTCTACAAGTAGATTGGCTTCCTTTGAGTTAGATTTCATCCATCAGTTAAAATGCTTCTTCTAAGAGCTCATAGAATTTGGCTTAAGCTCCTAGCAAACTTGTGCCAGCTAACCAAGTGACAGTTGCGGCAAGAGCTAGTACTTGTGCATACAGCACCATCGCTTCCAAGTTTGTTACGAACAACCGGGTTGATAAAATTAAAGAAGGGAGTCCCAGGAGTTGCAGCATTATTGCTGCAATACTGGGGCCCACCATCTGCCAGGTGTATTGAGCATAATATATAGTATATCAGGTCTGGTCCCCTTATTGCAGTATCAAAATTGGTGTTTTCCCCCTATCGCAAGCACCAACCCTTTCATGCAATTGTGATATGTGATGTATATCGCATCACAACTAAGTCCTGTCGGGGGCTGATTTGTAGCTCATTCATCTTGTGATATGCAATATCGCAATCAAAGCCGGGAATGCCAAGGGCCTATTCTTCCTTAAGCACTCCTCCTTTTCATCGATATGTGATATGCATGGTCTAGTGACATATTGCCACGTGGTGCTCCCTTATTCACTGAAACTATGCCATGTCATCTTCTCCCTGCTACTTGGACAAGTTAAACCCAAACTTTGACAAGTTAAACCCAAACTTTGACTTGCTCTAACTTTGTCATATGGACTCAGATTTGAGTTTCGTTCACAGCATTGGAACTGGGATGATGAGCACTTTGATTTCATGCTAAGCTTATCCAGATTATGTGACTTTTATGTTTGAGCCTTTTTCATGCCACTGGTACTTTTCTGGAGATCCACTTGGATCAATCCTCTAGGATCCTCCAAGATCAATCCTCCTGGATCAATCCTCCCCACTAAGAGCTTTTGGACTACCAAAATCCCTTTCAGCGAATTTCTAAGTGAGGAAATTTCTTCCTCACCTTTTTCTTCATCCATCGAGATTTACTCTAATGCATTCCTTTTGAATCACACACGAATGTAAAAACATTAACACATCCAACACACTGGTTGTGTCCTCGTCAATCCACACTTTGAACCACCTGCACGCAAAGCTGGCACATCCTTTGTAATCATATACAAACCACATATGACTCAATAACCCCTCACTTGCCAAAAGTTTATAACACTCACTCTTGGTCAAGGATTACATAATAAAAACCAATACCTCAACTATTCATAAGAAAAGGCCACAAACATCATCATTTCCTTTTGAAGTGATGGAAAACACATTATCACTTTTACATTTAATTGTAATGCATGATTTACAAACCGGCACCATGTTATAGAAATTTTTGGGCACTTCAACCCCAATCATAAATGTCCATAAATTGAGGGCTCCTAAGTCCCTAAAAGTGTTGCTTCACTGCCTAAAGGAAGAATGTCAGCTGATTACATCATCTCCCAGAAGTTCTCCACTAAAAACTGCTCATAAATGGTCAAAACTGGACCATACTAAAAACCCAATGTAGAGGGTGCGATGCATATCAACTTCCCAGATTACAAGGTGCGATGCATACTGAATTTCTCCTCTATGGGGTGCGATGGTCGGGAATGGACAAATGGCAGGGACAAAATGCGAGGTGGAAGATCATGGAATCTTCCAGATGCTTCCCATCTGACACTTGCCTCTCTGTTTTCGAACAGGGATGAGTAAGAGATCATCATTCTCCAAGTGGAAGTAGGAACTATCAGAGAGAGGACACTAATTAAGACCCTAGAAGATGACTCACCTCCCTATAATCATCTATATATGGATCCCTCATCACAGAGATCCAGAGGCTGGAATTTTGTATCTTATAGAGAAGTGTTGTTGGTTTTCTGGTTTACATTCATAGTGTTGGGTGATCTAAGCTTTACTTGAGGTGAAGAAGGGCTTTCTAGCTGGAGGATGATGCTGGGTCAGAACATATGGTTGTAATCTTCTTGATACTTTTCATCTTAATAAAGCTTATTCCTGTTTCCTTCCATATTCTTGTGTACTTGTTTATATATGCATGTATATGGTTAATACACATCTGATCCTGTATTATTTATGAATTTAGATCATTGTTTCTTGGATAGTAGTATGTTGATGTGATTCCACAGGTTCTTTTGAAGCTGGGTAGACAAAGAAGAAGCGGCGAAGCTCTATGAAGAAGGAGAGGAAATCAAGCACAAGACTCAGGTTGGTCTTCTTGGGTCTCCTCTCATCTATTTTCATAAAAGGAAACAATAGTAGACTTTGATTGTTTGTTTCTAAGATAGCCACCCATCTTAGTGGGAATATTAGCATCTGAATGGACACTATTCCCAGATAACAAAATGGCAACGCCGTTGGGGAGCAACTAGATTACTTGTTAGCCTATCTATCCTTGTTTCTTTTATAAACTTACAGACGGAGCCTGAAGTCAAGCCAGCTAGCCTTCGAACTACATTTGTCATACAAATGCAAAGCAGATCAATGCTACTTCAGTCTATCTCCATGTTTTGTTTATGAATTAAACAATAGATCTGCAAGCAATCTAATTGCCCTAAGTGGTGGCTCTAGTAACCTCTTAGATCACCCCTGTGTTTTACATACACTGATCTTTACTTATTCAGACTAAACACCTGAGCTAGATTGCAAACTGTGAGTGAAATCCTATTTCAAGTCTCACACTGCTACCATCACACCCTGCCTTCAAGGCAGTCTGTATGCATCGCACTTCCCGAGTGCAGTAGGTGAGCTGCATACTGATTTCACTGTGTAACAGGTACGATGGTCAGGGAGGGTTAACTTTACCCTCGGACTGTGGATTTTTCTCACTGTTTTCTGTCTTATTCAAGAGTTTTGCTGTCTGTAGTCAGTGTGCTTCTATGAAAACCCCCTTCTCTTGCATTATTCCACCTCCTTAGTGCAAAGAACTGTAAATGTTTTTATGTATTGTGCATCGTTTTTAGTTCTCTTTTGCAAAAAGTAGCATAGTCGAACTGTCGTCTCTAGATATGAAAGTGTCGTAGTTTTCATTTTCAATTTTAGGAAGCAATCCCATTGTTCTTGATAGTCGATTATACAGTTACTATTGCATAGGATTTGAATTATTATTTTTAAGGTGTTGAAAAGCAATTTCCATTTCAAAATCACAAAGTGTCTCTCTTGCTTTCACTTCATTTTCAAAAAGAATTTTGTTGAGTATTGTTGCTTTAAAAGTAATTCAGTTTTGCACATAGCTTTCTTAACGTCATTCACACATTAAGAAGGCTGAAAACAAATACATGCATGTCCATTTGCATTTTGATTGCTTGGCTTGATTTAGGACTGTGCATTTAGCGTGTGCTCTGTGAAGAAAAGATTCTTGACTTTCTTCCCTTTAGTAGCTAGGATTTTCATTGCTGAAAGAAGATCAAACGTTTTTTTATCATCTTAGACTGCATTTTAGGAATTATACATACATCACGTGGTGAACCTGAAAGGAAAATTGTTAAGAAAGATCAACTTAAAATAAATTCAATGAATCTAACGACGCTTTGGAACTTAACGCACAACATCTAGAGGTCTAGGCTAGAGACATATTCCGGCGTCGTAAAACCTGGTAACTATTGCTTCAAGTGTTGGTTGGGTGATTCCTCCACTCTGAGACGGCAAGTGCCAGTACGGACTTGTGCTCCCACGTACCATCGAGTATATATTGGGAGACCACAATAGGCTGCATCCTTTATCCTTAGGAAGCTGTGTCTGCCGCCTTATCAATCGCAATGCACCGAACACAGCATTCGG
>APFE031384787.1:171800-204167 GCA_000404065.3 Pinus taeda | reverse complement strand
ATAAAGCTATTCAAGTTTTCCTCCATATTCTTGTGTACTTGTTTATATATGCATTTGTATGGTTAACACACATCTGGTCTTCTGTTATTTATGAATATAGATCTTTGTTCTTCGATAGTAGTATGTTGTTGTGATTCCATGGGTACTCTTTGAAGCTGGGCAGATGAAGAAGAAGTGACAAATCTCTATCAGGAAGGAGAGGAAATCAAGCGCAAGACTAAGGTTGGTCTCCTTGGTTCTCCTCTTATCTATTCTCATAAAGGAAAGCGAAAATAGACTTTACTTGTTTGTTTCTAAGATAGCTACCAGTCTTAGTGGGAATAGCAGCATCCGAGTGGACACTATTCCTGGTAACACACCATAGCAAGCTACTATCTCTAAAAGAACCATATTTTACTTAACAAAGAGGACCACCATGACTGTGGTGGATCCATTTGTTGATCATTTTCACTTGTTGGTTCCTTTATCGATACTTTCTCGGCATGATGAAAATTTTACATGGCTCCTTGATGTCCCACCTTGTTGTAGTGACTACCATAGTTATTTATTCTCCAAACTTTCTAAATCATCTTGGATCCCTTTCCCCTGATGTGCCTATGATAAGGGTTTATGGATCCCTCACTATCCCTGGAATGTGGTGATGTGCCCTCATCATCTGTTGTCGGTAGTTCGCTGGCTATTTTGGAGCATTCCCAAAATTCCTTCCTGTCATACTTGACTCTTGCATGATGAGGTAATTCCTCCACTTTTATGGGGTTTACGATGCCCTAACCGTTACTGCCAAGGTCATTCACCTGACACCCCATTTTATTCATCAGTTTGGATCTCATACCTGTAGTATGTTTTTCAAAAACAGGGAAATCATCATCAGGAAAGGTACATGGAGCTGAAGAGTCACTCTTTTCCTCAAGGCAGTTATGTTGCAACTTTTCCAAGGCTTTGTCCTTGGCTTGCAACTAGTATAACAACCTTTGTTTCTCCCTTTCAACTTCCTATAGGAGTCCCCTTAGCTCTATATTTTCTACTTGAATGTTGTGGTTGATCTCCTCAAGTTCTTGGAGCCATGCCACATTGGGTGTCTTTTTCACTTTTGGTACAATAGCTATTAAGACCTTTATTTCATCGCTTGAATTAGAACCTAGATCGACTAGTCCATTCACTGTGATCCCAAGAGCTGCGATCTTCCTTTCGTCACCAGAATCCGACCCTAGGTAAATTGGTCTACCTCGTGTAAGTCCCGCAGCTACGACCTTCTTGTCTTCCTTTGATTCAAACTCGTGATCCTATTGTAGGGTGGTTGTTGTCTTCTGCTTCTCCCTCCTTTCATTCCTTCTAGGCCTCAGCTCAAGGTGCAATTTCTAGCAATTATCTTTGTCATGTTCCTCTTTCTCACAATGTGTACAAGAGGGCTTTGCTCCTCTTCTCTAGGTTGTTGCGGCTCTTTTTGTGTGATCATTTTGTTCATGTCTCCCCATTATATCAAGATGCATGGCCTTCACACTAGTCTCATTGATAGTAGTAGGATCGAACAATAGTAATGAATGCCTTATGTAACTATGTAAGGAACTGATATACTTAGTTACAATATCTAGTGAATCTAATGGAATTCTCAAATTCAATGCTTGGTTCCTAAATTCTTCAGTGAAGTTTTGCACATCTTTGCCCTTACTTTGCATTAGGTGTTTCCATTCCATTAATGCTCTTTGTTTATATCATAGAGGGTAAAACTGATTCTTCAATGAATAAACAAAATTTTCCCATGAGGAAAGAAGGTTACCCATTTTTTTGCTACCTTGCAATCTGTTATTCCACCAAATTACAGTGGTTCCACTTATTCGAAGGGATGCCAACTAGATCTTTCCCTCATCTTCTTTGATTTGTTGGATCCAATAGTAGACCTCAATCTGCCTAATCCAATTATTAAGGTTTTTTGTATTACACTCTCCAACATACATAGGAAACTCAAACTTTACATTGAAGAAGGAGACGAAGGGGGATCTTCTCCACCACCTTCTTGATTTTCTGATCCATGATCATCGACATCCACCTTCTCATGCCCAAGTGCCTTCTCATACTCTGTGAACAACTGGTCCACTTTTCCTGCCATATTGTAGAATACCTATCGGAAGTTTTGTTCCTCTTCCCAATGAGCTTCTTCATTGGCCATGTTTCTTCTTTGTTAAAGTGTACGTTATGCTTCAGGATCAAAGGAATTAAGTGTTCCTCCTCCTCTTCATAGCTTGTTCTAGGTTAGCATGAACTCATGCAGTTCGCATCTACAAAGACACGCTCTGATACCAAACTTGATCCAAGATCTTTTACTAATAGATGAATCCAAATTACATATAACATAGTTAATTAACCATGGAACTTAAAAGCACATAAATAGTGTGGAAATAATGAAAAGAACACAAACACCATGACATAATGTTTTGATTAAGGATTTCGTCCAATTTGGACTACATCTCTGAGCCTTTCTCAATAGTGGGGACACCTTCTTTCTGTTAATGGCATAAAAGAGATAAAGTACAACATTAAGCAATTGCAACCCTCATGCCTCCAATTTGATATATGGGCAGAGAATGGAGAGCCTAGCTTTGAAAACAGATAGAACCACTGAACTATTTGCGAAAAATAGTGCAAAAATGCCTATCCAAACTTTCAATTTGGATAATTGGGCCTTGTGAAACCTCTCGGGACCTCCTTGCTACCTCAAGGAAAGGTTCTAGCCTACTTCCAAGGTCAAGGTCTGTTGTATGCAGTAAAATCTATATATTCGACTAGTCCTCTCCTGCCTTTCTCCGACACAACAGTCATATTTATAAGAGCATGGTGACATCCCTCAAAATAGGGGTAGTTCTAACATAATACCCAAGGTTAGTAGGTGGAAGGATTCATGGAAACAACCCTTCCACAATACAGAAGCCGATTTCTAATAAAACAACTCACTACAACAACGCATGGGTATTAGTGATGGTTTTATTGATAGTTCTAGTGTATTAGTGGACAATCCAAGCCCAGAAATAGGCATACTGCGATATCTATGGATTTGACAAGAGTATTCATAGTATTCCATAATGTCTCGCATCCATCTCTCCTATCTCACTATCGCAATCAACGTGAAACCCTTGGCACATTGATCTAGCACACTGCAACATCTACGGACCTGGCGAGTGTATTAAGCATAATTATAGTATAGGGTTCAGGACCCTTATTGTAGTATTATAATTGGTGCTTTTCCCCTAAACCATATCGCAACCGCCAACCCTTACGTGTGATTGTGATATCCGATGTATATCGCATCACAATTAAGTCCTACCAGGGCCGATTCGTAACTCCTCTATTTGCGATATGTGATATTGCAATCACAGCTGGGAATGCCAGGGGCTAGTTCTTCCATAAGCATTCCCCCTTTTCACCGATATGTTATATGTGGGTTCTAATGGTACCCTGCAGTGTGGCGCTCCCTTATTTGCTAAAACTATGCCATGTCATAATCTCCCTGCTACCTAGACAAGTCAAACTCAAACTTTGACTTGATGTAACTTTTTCATATGGACTCACATTTGAGTGTTCTTCACACCGTTGGAACTAGGATGATGAGAAATTTGATCTGATGCTAAGCTTATCAAGATTTTTCCACTTTGAGTTTTGAGCCTTTGTCATGCCACTGGTACTTTTCTGAAGATCCACCTGAATCAATCCTCCAAGATCCTCCTGGATCACTGCAATAATTCAGCTTCTGCTACAACAAATGACCCCTAATCTCCTTTTTCGTGTGAACAAGAATAGCCCAAAATAGACCCAAACTTACTTCAATCCTTTTATCTTCTTCGATGATGATGTGCAAGCTTCCCAACAATTCTTCAAGTTTATAACCCTTCTTTAGATGAGATAGGGTTTTGAGATCTTTTGTTTTGGAGATGTGATGACACTTGATGAATGGTCCTTATTGATGATTGATACTATAAATTATCTTCTAGCATTTCAACCCTCGATTTTCCTAGAATCAATTTCACAGTTTCGACCTTGTAGCTTTAGATCTTCGAACTTACAACCTCATATCTTCGACCTTGCAACTTCACAACTTCGATGTAGCTTCAAAGCTTCGATGCAACTTCATAGTTTTGATGCAACTTTAGAATTTTGTCTTGCCCAATGATTGTATAAATCCTAAAAAGAGAGAGAGAGAGAGAGCCCCGAAAACTTCAAACTTGTTCTTCTTCTCCTTCATTCTCCTTTTCCAGCTTCTATCTTGAGGAGATCAAACTTGCTTGAGAGTGTGTCAAAATGAGGTCGAGTTCCTTCTTATATATAGGATTTCAAGGAGTATGAATTGATATCTTTAGGCCGACTTGTCCCTTCATGTAGGTTGACTTTATCTTTGTGTCATGATGTGGTCTTAGAGGCTCTTTTGACTTTATTTTGACGCAACAAATTTTTCTTTACAATATGTAACATGCTAAAATCAATCTTCGTTACACAATAATGACTCAATTAACTTTCTGAAAAACCTAGAAGAACTCAATGGGTGCTTGACCTATAAAATAAATTTCCTTGAGCATGAAACCCATGCCTCAAGAATAAAAATAATAAATCTATTTTTCTCTTTCCATTAAACACATAAAATAATTATTACATATTTCATTATGAATACCGAACCTAGTTACATATTTAAAAAATTTCTCCATCGAGCCTCTGAATTTTCGTAAGATTCTTTGATTCTCGACTTGATCCATATTGATCACTTGTGCTTATGATAGTTTTTTTCCAGGTTTTTATTTAAGGAACAAATATGTTATTATACCCACTTCTACCACTGACCCTTTCATTCATGTATACAATCTTAAACTTATTTAAGTATATTGTCTTATAGTGATTTTAATAGAACCCATGCCCCTTAGCACCTCTTTAAGGTTTTCACTACTAGACATATTGATGTTGCTATACTTCATGTTTTTCAATTGGGAATTTTTTATGACTGAGTCAAAAACTATGCTTGAAGTTTTATTAGATGAATGGATTTTGAAGTTCAACTATCCTCAACTATGATTGGGCCCATCCATATGGTTTCTAGTTTTCTAGGCTTCCATTTGATTCAATTTTCATATAATAATGAAAGGTATCATTCTTTTAAATTCCTTGTTTACATATTTATATCATGGCATGCATTTTTTTGTAGATTTTCACTTGTTAATGATGATAGGCACACAATCAATCTTGTTCTAGTCTATGTTTTTGGTGGACATGTTCCTTCTCAACATTTTTTATGTCAAATTTAAAAAAGAATGATACCTTTGCTACATTTTTCAAGAAATGTAGTGGAATTGCAACTTCTTAGCCCTAGACTAATTCAAAAGGACTATTTCTTGTAAATATTTTATAAGTAGTTATGTATGCCCATAATGCGATTGGTATTTTATCATCCTAGTCATCTATGTTAACTCCACATATTTTTAAGAGTCCTTATTCAATGTTTTATTAAAGGACTCAAGTGCACCATTTACTTATGGGTGGTAGGTTGTCATTTGATAGTGATAAATCATAATTTTTTGCTGTAGAATTTTTATTTTATCATTAATTAAATGTGTGCTTTGATCGCTAATAACAATTTATGGGAAACCAAATATTTTCACAATATTCTCGTAAATCAAATTGGCTGCTTTTTCTTTTGTGCATACCTTGATGGGTTCAACCTCTACATATTTTTCTAAATATTAAACTACAATAATGATGCATTTCTCTTCGGTTAATTTAATTAATGTATTATAAGTACCATCTTATTTCTATTTAATATTGGTTTGTGGAGTTGAATGGCAGGGAGCTCAGGGTCACGGGTTAGGGTTTGAAGTAGGATTGCCCTAGTAAGCTTGCTGCAACACCAGAGGGCAGGAGAATTAGCAGATCTTGACAATACAACATGACAATTGATTGAAATTCAAGACAAAGGGGGGTAGGCGAGGCCTAATGCAGGCATGACAACCCTGGAAGGGGGGGAGTGATCCCCTCCTATAAGAACGTTATAACAGGGGAGGCAAGTAGAAATGGGACAAACGAACCACAAGAAAAAAGGAACAATACACCGATCATGGTAGCGTGATGGCAGGTGGGTCTGGGAGGCAAATGCTTACCCAGAGTAGTAAAAAAACCCAGGTTTTTCGTTCCTAATAACAAAGAGAAGAGTATAGGGGCTATATGAAAGATCACACGTTGATCTATAAATTCATAAGATCTTGGCCAATAGAGAAAGAACTGATTAAATGGATCCAACAATGTTGGCAACCCAAAGGTCACATAGACCTGAAACTAGGAGCAAAAGGTTTCTTTTCAGTAGTTTTTTCTCACCTAGCAGATGAAGAGAAGGTCTTTGAGGAGGGGTCCTATTTCTTTAATAATGCTGGACTATTCACGCAACACTGGGAAGAGTGTTACAACCCAGATCAAGAAAAAATGCTGGTAGCACTAATCCGAGTTAGGTTGTTTGGCCTCCCAATGGATTTCTGGGATCCATATATTTTGGAAGGGATAGGTAACTCGATTGGAACCTTCGTCAAAGTGGCAAATACAATAAGAAAAGGAAGGTACACTTCTTATGCCCAAATCTGTGTGTACTTGAACATTACAAAACCTCTCCCTGATTGCATAGAAGTAGAATATCATGATGAAATATGGCAACGACCACTGGATTATGAGCATATACTATTCAGGTGTAGGAGATGCCATGAATATGGCCACCTATTCAGATCTTGCCCCCTGAACATCCTAGAGAACACTCAAGGAAACAAGAAAGAGGAAGGATGGAGTAAGGAAATGAAGGGAGGCTTTTAGGAGGTCCATAGAAGAAAAAGGAACAAAAAAATGTTGGGTATCCAAAAGAGTCCTCAGAAAGAGAAGGAATAGGAAAACCAAAATAAATTTGTAGTGCTACAAGAGGAGGAAATGGATGAGACACTTATGGAAAATAGTGAAGAATATGATGAGCCCAAACAGACGCAGCAGGTACCAACAAAAATAGTAGAAGAAAAATAAGGAGAAATAAACAGAGAGCAAATAAAGTAAAATCAGATGGAGATAGACATACAAAAGGAAAACCTCAGCGAAGAGGAACAAGTAATGAAGAGACTACCCTAGGAGTGGAGGCACCTGGGTGAGAGGTTCATCCCTTAAGACCAAAAAAAACTATACAAAGTAATGTTTCATCAATACAAACTAAAACGAGGAACGATAGTGACAAATTAGCCAAAACATTTTGTATCATAAGGTGGACAAGGCCTGAAAATGGGAGCATCAAGAAAAGGAGGAAAGAAAAGGGGTAGAAGACCCATGAGTGAATCCATCCAAATGGTGGGAGAAATGCTCATTAACTCAGGGAGAGTGGTGCCATTATCGGAGGTATTCCACCAATCAACCAAACTGTTGAAATGATAATCACAACTTGGAACATAAGAGGTTCGAATAGTAAGGGGAAACAAATATATCTTAAAGAAAGATTAAGGAAAGATAAGCCAAGTGTTATGCTACTACAAGAAACCAAGATCAATGGAGTAAAGATGAAGGAGATCTTGGGAAACTTTAGAACAAGGTATGAGGTAGTAGGAAAAGATGCCATTGGAAGTGCAGGAGGATTGGCCATACTTTGGAACCCAAAAGATGTCTGATTTGAGGATTGGACAAGTATGCCAAGAATACTCTCTTAAAAATTTAGAAACATTAGATCCAAAGAATGGGTCCTTCTCCCAGGAGTCTACAGTCCCCATATCTTAGGAGAAAGGAAAATTTTCATTAGAAAAACGATAAAAGTGAGAGGCCTGTATCAAAATATTCCATGGATAATAAGAGGGGACTTCAATATGATTAAATCCCTAAATGAAAAAAGAGGAGGAGTGCACAGGGTAGATGCAAACATGGAGATGTTTAGGGATACCATAAATTATCAGAGGTTAGTGGATATCACAACTACTAATGGAACTCATACATGGAATAATAGAAGAGGAGGCAGACATCAAATTGCCTCAAGACTAGATATATTCCTAATATCTAAAGAGATTGTATGTAGAGACATTTTCGTGGAAGCTATGATATTACCTGGGATGGGATCAGACCACTGGCCAATGAGATTGGAGATTGAACTCAAATATAGCCCTAAAAAATGACCATTTCGATTTGAAGCGTTCTGGCTTAGAGACCCTAGATTCATAAACAAAGTAGAGGAATGGTGGAAACAGAGTGAACAGAGGGGTAGGAATAGAATGCAAAAGTTCCAACGCAAGCTAATGGAAATAAAGCAAAAAATACTAACAACATTATGAAACACCAACAACAGTTAAATCAAAAGATGGAAGAAATCCAACAAGAAATCATAAGGTAAGGGAGAAGTCCAGGCTTAGCAGTAGAAGAGGGTAGATTGGTTAGCCCAATAGAGGAATGGAGGAAGCAGGAAGAGATCTTATGGCAACAGAAGTCAAGAGTAAACTGGCTAAGGGAGGGAGAGAGGAACACTAAATTTTTCCACAAAGCAATGATACAACATAGGCAAAGAAAAAAAATCTTCTCCCTAAAAAGTGAGGCAGGTGCACAAAAAACCTAGCTTGAGGAAATAGAGGAAACCCTGGTGAGGCATTTCAAAGACCTCTTAATGGAACCTCAAGAGGAAAGACATGAGCCAATCTGTAGAGTTTGCAATGAAATCCCCAAGTTAATCACTAGATAGAAAAACCTTGTGATAATGAGAGTAGTCACGATAGAGGAGATTGAGGAAGTGGTGCAAGGACTGAAGAAAAAGAAGGCCCCAAGACTGAATGGATTTACAACGGAATTCTACCAAGCAGCCTGGAAATTTATAGGCAATGACATTGTAGTGGTGGTGGAAGAATCAAGAAGGAACCAAAAGGTATGTCCAGAACTAAATGCTACCCTTCTTTCTCTCATACCTAAATCCTCTAAGTCTGATGAACCATGGGGATTTAGACTGATTGCCTTGTGTAATGTTATCTATAAAATTATCTCTACATTATTAGCTAAGCGACTGAAACTGATTCTTCCTAGTATTATATCCCCTAAGCAAACAGGCTTTGTAGAAGGTAGATAGATTTTATATGGTCTAATAGTATCCCAATAAGTGGTGCACTCATTAAAATCTAAAAAGATGGCAGGAGTGATGATTAAATTGGATCTATCCAAAGCCTATGATAGATTAAACTAGGAGTACCTAAGGAATGTAATGGAAGCTTTTGGGTTCTAGATGGATAGACTAGATTACAAAAATGATATCTACCCCAGTCTTCTCAATCCTATTAAATGGAGCCCCAACACCCACCTTCAATGCCACTAGAGGGCTAAGACAAGGGAATCCCCTATCTCCCTTCCTATTTATTATAGCAACAGAATGTCTAGGAAGGTATATCAAAAACGAAGTACAAGAGGATAGAATCAAAGGGATAAGGGTATGGGGGAATGAGCTTCGGATAACCCACCAGCAGTTCGTCAATGACATTATGTTATTCTATAATGTGTCTCTTAGGGAAGTTAAAAGAATGAAGGACATCCTGTAATTGTTCATGGAAGCCTTGGGTACCCAAATTAACAAAGAGAAATCTTGTTCTTACTTCTTTAATACAATAGGTAATGTCAAATCTTATCTATCAAGGATGTTGGATTTTAGGGAAGGGGAGCTTCCAACTAAGTATCTAGGCATACCTCTAACATCAACTCCTTAAAAATGCTAAACTGGCAGTAAACTATACAAAAGATCCAAGGTAGGATACCCAACTAGGCATTCAAATCTCTAAACCTGGCAGGTAGAGTGGTACTAGTAAAAGCAGTCCTGCAATCCATACCAATTTACCAATTATTGGGGATGGAAGCATCAAAAGGAGCATGCTCCAAAATGGTGGAAATATTGAATAAATTTATATGGGAGGCTCTCAACAGCAGAAAAAATGGACGCTAATGTCATGGCAAGAGATGATTAGAAAAAAGGAGGAAGGGGGCCTAGGATTGAAGGACCCATACCTCACCAACCAAATAATGGGGGCCAAGCTTTGGTGGAGGTGGATGACTGGAGGAGGGGACCTCTGGAAATGGATATGGACCAAGAAGTATAACATGCCAGGAAGAATGGAGGATATTTTAAGACATACAGAAAAACCACGCGGATCCAACATCTGGAACTTGGCCAACGAGAATGGGGATGTAATCACAAACCATGCCTTCTGGGAAATAAGAAATGGCAAAACAACAAATTTTTGGGACGAAGCTTGGCAAGAACGGGACAAATTAAATGGAAAGTAGGAACTTAGAAGTACTTTGCAATATTCAAAAGATGCAGGACTAAATAGAGTGGATGATTTCTGGTAGAATGAAAACAGAGAGGAGAATTGGAGAGTTTGGAAAAACTCAAAAGAATGGAGTCAAAATATAGAAGAAGAACAGAGAAATCTCTATATGAAATAAATGGAAATGAGAAAAAATCCAATTAAAGCAAGACCAAATATTCTGAGATGGGGCTATGCAATGAAGCTACTTTCATGTTAAAGGAGTCATACGATCTAAAGGCCGAAAAGGAATAGGAAGGGAACCAACACTTATGGAAGCAAATCTGGAAGAGAAAATGGTGGCTGAAAGTGGCCTAATTCTTATGGCTAACATGCAAAAGCTGAATTTTGACATGGGATCAATTACAAAACAAGAGGGATGTAGGGACTAGACGGCTGTGACCTGTGCAAACAGGAAAATGAAAATATAGAACACCTAATGAACTCATGCCAGTTTGCACAACGACAGTGGAAAGCTATCTATGAGGTCTTTGGAAGGACGAACAGGAATCCACAGAGCATAAAAGAGATGGTTCAATACTGGGGACATGACCATTTTATCAGCTCAGTCCTAAATAGAGCATGGGAGTTAGCTGTAGGTTTCAATCTATGGATGATATGGAAGGAAAGGAACAGAAATATCTTCAAGAATGAAGAATTTACATAGGAGAAGGTATAGAGAGGAGTAATCGAGAATATAAGAGAAACAATAATAGTAGAAGAATGGAAGCAAGAAGACTGGGAGACCCTATTGCAGGAAGTAAGTATCCTAAAAAAGCTTAACTTAACCAAGGAGATGGTGGGAGCGCATGCATGGAAAACAATGAGAATGAGCGGGGTATTGCCCTAGAAGTATAGTAGACCAGCAGAAGGCTTCATCAAGTTAAACTTTGATGGAGCCTCAAAAGGCAATCCATGTAATGTAGGAATAGGTGGCATCTTCAGAGATAGCCAAGGCAGGACTCATTTGTTGTATGCGACTTATGGAGGAATGATGAGCAATAATGAAGCAGAACTCATGGAAGCAAGACAAGGGATGAGAATAGTTGTCAGGCTCGGGTACAAACAACTGGAAGTGGAGGGGGATCCATTAATGGTAATCAACATGATGAGGAAACTATATAATGGAACAACATGGGATAGGATTTGCCACAACTGGAGAACAACCAGCCTTATACAAGAACTGGGTGAAATCATGAAACGTTTTGATTACATAATAATCAAACACGTTAAATGAGAGGAAATAAAGTGGCCGATTTCTTAGCCAATTTGGGAAGCAACCCACAATTGGGACACATGAAAGAACCTAGCCCATCAAGCCAAGGGATACCAGAATGGACCCGCTAAATGAAATATTAACCAAAGATGAAGAACATGCATAATCGAAATCACAAGGATTATAACAGGCCACTAATCAGGGTGATGGAGTGGGTAAGGATCCACAATGGTGATGTCAAAGCCTGGATGGAGTGAGGACTGCTTACTGTAGCTCGCATGAGGGTAAGGCAGAACATGGAGTGGTACCACTAAACGATCAAGAAAAGGGGCGTGAGGAATGTCAGGAAAGGAGAGGTGGGGAGGATGGCGATGAAGCTAGGATGGGACAACATGGTGATGGGAGGAGGTATGAAATAGGGAGTAGGGAAGGAAGGATGGTTAGAGTTAGAGAAAAAAGAAGAAGAAGAGCGACGGGGAAGCCAGAAAAGCAGCCAGAACACAGTAATTCAAATACTGCGTATGTTTACTGTCTATACTCTGTAATTCGAATAGAAAATTGTAGTATGTCAGATGGGGTTAGAAACAGGGGTTTGGGGAAGAAGGAAAAACCTTGTGAGGAGGTTCTGTTGCATAAACAGAATGGGAATCAGGGGAAGGATGAGCCTGGTAGCTCAGCTCTGAGGCAGAAAATGAGAGGGGGTGTAGATATAGACAGGAAAGGGCATACTGAGTTTAGAAAAAAAGTCATAAAGGTTAAAATGGAGAGTGATCGTGGGGCTTGGGGGGTAGATAGTCTGGAAAATTCAACCAGGCAGGGAACCCAGGGAGGGGAGGGAAGCCTGAGTCGAAGAAGGGATGAAATCAAGGAGGGGAAACTGGGTAAGAATCTTAGAAAGAGGGAGAAGACCTCCCAAGGGGGGGACACAGACGAGAAAGGGAGTGGAGACAACCGACAAGGGAGGATGGGAGAGAATTTTGATAGACAGACCCATGGGTTCACCATACTAGGGAAGCCCTGAGAAAGGGATAAACAACCAGAAAGAAAAGGGGGAGACTGAGGAATTGATGAATAGATAGTTCCCAGATACCTGAGTGAAAAGCAGGAAAGGGGGTGTAGGGAGAAGGGGCAGATTAATTTGGGCCCTTCAGGGTATTTGGGAATAGAGGAATGTAAACACAAACAAGATAGGGTAGGTAGTCAGAAAACACCAGAATTTATGGGAATTTGATGGAAAAATGATTTTATCTTGACTCATTATTGTGAAAACTATAAACAGATAGAAGGAAGCAATGAAATGGCACAGGCATCTAGAGGTCGCAATCATGGGTTAAAGGGCAAGAAAAATACTAGTCCACGCTCTCAGGACAATGACGCCCTAGGCAAAAGGGTGGGGCATTTTCCCATGGATGAGACTATGAAGGAAGCCACCAGAGCTTATAGGACACATATGCCAGCAGTAGGAAAATGATTGATGAGATGGAAGATAGGGTTAAGGAAGAGGATTTGGAGGAGGATATGAAAGAATGGAGAGACATTATCCCTTACCCTAGAAATACAAGATGCCGGATGGCACAATACAAACAGACTCTCCATTTGTACTGGCTCATGAAGAGGTTGGTGTGTAAGGCAGTGGAGCAAGTTTCAGTGGGGATGACATTGATAATCACAGATATGCCTGATTCTAAATGGGACCTATAGACCATATAATTCTAGCTCTGTAAACAAGATATGCGCCTAGATCACATACATAGACACATTCCCTGCATCGTGGAAATGACACTAGAAAATGAAGGCTCAGCAGAGGATCCAGTAGTCATTGAGCCAGACTAGGATGAGCTGAAGGAATAGACTGAGCATATGATCTCAAGTCATTGTTTTGTAGCGGCTGGTTTTTCTTTCAATATGCATGTTTATGGGAACTATAGATAAAAACTAGTTTTTTAATAGTTATGTTTATATAGCCTAGGTAGAAAGACTTCAAACTTACCAATTTTGGATGGCGTATAATATGAATAGGTGGCAAACAGACTCAGTTTCCCACTAGGCAAGTTGAGACCACCTATTGACAGTATGTCTACTCAGCTTGTTTTTATATAAATAGAAAAAAGGACCTACCTAAGCTTACAAAAAAAATGATGTATTTTCTTCATTCTTATTTTCTCTTTTAGGAAATGGCCTTACAAATTTGATATCCTAAATATTAAAGGTGAAAGTAGGATTTATTGGCTATAGGGACATTTACTTCTTTCAGTGTGATCGATCAAAACTTGTGGAAAATGTCACATTTATGGAATTTTGCTTGACTATCTAGAAATAATGTGGCCCACCATAATTCTACTTGCAAGATTTTTTGCATCGTTGTGTCACTGTAAACGTGCCTACCCACTAGCCTTTTATGAGTTTCCTTGACTATACCTTGTCTTTCATGCTCTATCATGAATCATCAAAGCACCTCATTGGCTCCCAAATTGTATAATTGTCCCTTAATTAATGTAAATTGTCTTTCTTTCATGGATAGTTTTTTTTTTTTTTTTAGGTAGATCTTCAAGTGATTTTACCATGTACAGAAGTGTATGATCTCCTAAAATTATGTAAGGGAAGCCTTGAATTATAATAGATGTGTATATGGTAAATCATTTTCAATGCCATATGCTTCTTCTTAAGAGTTGAGTCAAGACATATGTTATGGTTCCACATGTTTTTTCTTGGTTATGTTATTATTTCAAATTCAAATTCTTAAAACAAAAGTAACCATCTACAAATCCTACTATGTTGTATAAGTTCATTGACAAAGTATTTTAGGGCATGATGATATGTAAATAATGTGAATGGGTTGGATAAAATATAGTCAAAAAAAATTTGTAAGGAAAAAATCATGGCTAATGCGTCACACTCCATTGTCAAGTAATTTCTTTCAACATTATTTAATTTTCAACTAGAATATGCATTCAAGTGGTCAAGCCTATCTGTTTTTGGATATGCTAAGACTACTTGACCACTACATTACATGTGTTGATTGATTTTATCATCCTAGTTGTCTTTCTTAACTCCACACATTTTTAAGATTCCTTTATTGAATGTTTTATTAAATGACTCAAGTGCACCATTTGCTTGTGGATCGTAGTTTGTCATTTGATGGTGATTGTGGCATTTTGGTTTTATTATTAATTAAATGTGTTCCCTAATTTCTAATAATAGTTAATGGGAAACCAAATATTGTCACAAAATTTTCATAAATAAAATTGGTTTCTTTTTCGTTTGTGCATTACACGATGGGTTCAACGTCGACATATTTTTGTAAATATTTAACTACACTAATGAAGTATTTTGCTTCATCCCTATTTTCTCTTTGAGGAAATGGCCTTTCAAATTCAATCACCCAAATCTCAAAGGGAAGCGTAGGAGTTATTGGTTGTAGTGACATTTATTTCTTCTAGTGTGGTCAATGAGTCCTTGCAGCATATGTCACATTTATGGACTTTTGCTTGACTATCTATAAATAATGTGGGCCACCATAATCCTACTTGAAGTATCTTTTACATTGTTGTGTCACTCTAAAAGTGTCTACCCATTGGCCTTCTATGATTTTGCTAAACCATATCGTGTCCTTCAGGTTCTAACATGCGTCATCAAAGCACCTCTCTAGCTCCCAAATTGTATAATTGGCCCTTAATTAATGTAAGTGGTGTTTCTTTCATCGATAAGTTTTTTCTTTTAGGTATATCTTTGGGTGATTTTCCCATGTGAAAGTTTGTGTGAGCTCTTCAAATTATGTAAGGCAATCCTTGACTTAGAATATATTTGCATATGGTAAATCACCATCAATGCCATATGCTTCTTCTTAAGAGTTAAGTCAGGGTAGATGATCTAGTTTGACATGTTTTTTCCATGTTTAGAATATTATTTAAAATTCAAATTCTTGAAAAAATAGTAACCATGTACGAAAACTTCCCTAACGCATCATTTTATTGACAAGGTATTCTAGGGCATGATGATCTGTAAAGAATGTGAATAGTTTGGATAAAAGATAATCGAAAAGATTTTGGAAGGAAAAAGTCATGGCTAATGCTTCACAGTACATTTCCAAGTAATTTCTTTCTACATTATTTAATTTTCAACTAGAATATGCATTTAGGTGGTCAACTATATGTGTTGGGCTATGCTAAGACTACTCTAACCGTGACATTGCATGCGTTGACATGCACTTGAAATGTGTTTTAGCAATCAAGAAATCTGAGAATTGGGGCCTCTACCAATTTTCTTTTTAACAATTAAAAATATTCATTACGCTCCTTATTACATATATATTATGTGTCCTTCTTAACAACTCATCGACTCAAAATATTATATTAGAGTATTTTTGAATGGATTATATGTAATACCCCATATGCCCCAAAAAGATAGTTGCTTTTCTCTAATTGACTAGGGGCTTTAGATAGAGGATCACTTTTACTTTTTCCATGTCAACTTTGATTCCTTCTTTGCATAGTGCCATAACAATGTTCCAATAGGCATGGAAAAAAAATATAAAAATGATGTTAAGATATATATGAATCTTCCTCCACAATTTTAGAATTAGTCTAAGCCATTATATGTGTTTCTTCTATAAGCGTATAAATAATCTTGTCATGAATGTAAATGGGAATTATCTCTCTCTCTCTCTCTCTCTCCTCTCTCTCTCTCTCTCTCTCTCTCTCTCTCTCTCTCTTCTCTCTCTCCTCTATAATATATATATATATTATAATATAATATATATATGGAATGCTTTAATTATGACTCTAGAAAAGACGGTTGGAGCATTCTTTAACCCAAAAGGCATAACTCTGTATGAAAAGGAACCAAACTATAAGACATACATTCTCTTTTGTTGGTCCTCTTTTATAATGGGTACCTAATTATGACCAAAGAATACATCTGTGAATGAATAAAATCCATAACCTACAGTCATTTCTTTATTGGCTTAACTCCTTGGATGAGGTTGACTTTATATCCCCCATTTATTTTACGAGTCCTTTTAAATATTTGCAATCTTACAAGAAAAGGTCTCCATAGTCTTTGGGGAGGTCAATGAATTTTGTGGTTTTCTTATCTAACTAGTAGTCTCCTTGTCGAACCATATTTGGTTGATCATCATTAGAGATGTCAACTTCTTTAATTTTTAGTTCAACATGCATCCATTCAGGGGCCTTTGACACATCAAGTCTTTGGTCTCTGACCTTTACTTCATCATAGGCAATCAAGAAATTTGGTTTCTCATGTTTTTCATCTTGATATCTTGATATATTGAATAACATTCTAAATTTTTATGGCTGACCAAATTATTTCTTTTCCAATGAAAGATCTACCCTCAGAAGTTAATATTTCCCATCTTTTGTTGGGTAGCTTCACCTCATACAATTGATTCACAAGGGCTTCACTTAATGAACCTCTCACAGACCATGTGCATTCGTGACATACTAAACAATACCCTTAATTTGACTACATATTGGAAAATACCTCTAAACACAACATTATTTAACTCCCTACAAATACAAACCTAATACACCTTCCCAATTAAAAAAACCCCTACTTTCAATAGATGTTGTAGGTATCCATTTTTTCATTAACATTTTTTATACTCCTTTATATTTTTTCATCGACTTTGAGCTCCATTTTTTAAACTTGCCGATATAAAAACCTTTTATCCCATATTATATGCTCAATATATTAAGTCATTTTTTCCTTAATATATATCCCCTAATATGAATGCTCGTGGTATGGCATTGATCTGCTACTGAAATCCCATATGTTGATTAGAATGATACATGATTACATAATGAATTCAGTGGGAGGTCGAATTTCATTTTTCCTTTATCTACTATTTGAACATGATTTTTATTTGAAATGAACCCTCTTTAATATGATTAGATAAGACATGCAAGTCTTTTTTAATAGGATTGAACTCAAAGTATTTTATAAAATTGATTTTCAATTCACTCTATTGGAGTGTTTATCCCCGAGCTTCTTTTATTTTGTACCATTTATTTGAAAAATCATTGAGAGCGCTCGAAAACATATTGGCCATATCCTCTCATCCCTGTAGCCAAAATTTTTCCACTCAACTTTGCATAGCTTAGTATGGCCTATAGGGTCATCTCTTGGCCTGAGCTATGGAATGTTGGTTGCTACTAATGTTTTCTTCCCTCAAAATCGCTCCAGAAAAGATGTGATAGTAGTTTCCCATGTTTTTAGTCATGAGGCATGAGTACCCCACCATCTCACTACCAATCCAGTAAAAGTATAGAGAAATATTTCTACCATTCTTTGCTCACACATAGGCTTGAAAACTTCATCAATGTGAGCCAAAGGAGAGATTTTCTCTTTAAATTTGAGTGGGTTACTGCTTTATCTTTTTAAGTCAGTTGGAAACAATTTTAAGGAGATTCTTGCTTTTCCTTCATGTATAATCAACATTTCTTTTACTGCGAAGCATGGTTGAAATTTTTTCTTTGGAACTACTTTAATTTTCCAATATTACTTGGATTTAGATTCATAATTACCAATATGCCATTCATAACGATTTCTACTACTCTTCTAGGCTCCATATTGTCGTTATCCTCTTATATAACTTTGATATAAAGACTTTATTTCAATATCATCGTCTAATACTTCAATCCATTCCTTTCCTTATAGAGGATCCAACTGGATTATAATCTTCCTATTATCTCCCTTAATTTTTATCTTTTCTCTTTCAAGGTAATTTGTAGCTTTCATGTTCCTACCCCATGATCCTCTAACCAAAGTGCATACACTAGTATTACCTCAACTAGGTCGATGACTTCAAAGTTGACAAATGTCAAGATACCCATGAATGATGCTTGAATCAATTTCAAGGTTCCAATGGGCTCCAAGAATATTCAGTCTACTAGTTTTAGGTAATTGGTCATTCTTTGCAGGGTTGGTCTTCCAAGCGTTACCCTAGGTTTCTTTGGGAAGAATGATTTTTCTGATCCATAGTCAACCACAACTTGTGTTAGCTTATGCTTGTCTATCTCAATATCAACGTGGGGACCATAGTCTTTGAATAGCTTATCTTAGGACAATTGATATATATTTTTGAGGAATTTTGATCTTCCTTATAATATTCAAGTATATTTTGGTGCTTGATTTGACTCTCTTCTAGAAACTAGGTATCTTCATTGGGTTTGTGGATGTCTCCCTTGTCATATGACTCCTTTTGTATTCCTATGATCAAAACTATATGCTTGAATCTTCGTGACAATATATTTATGTTTTGTCGTGCATTAAGATTGTTATTATAATGGCCATTATAATTTACAAAAATAATTATATGAGTATTAAGAAAATTTTGAAATTTTAACCTTACATTAATAATGGAAAAAACTTTATAAATATAGTTATAATTACTGTATAATAATTAACAATTAAATAATAATAATTAAGAATAAAATTTAATAAATTAAAAATTAAAACCATAAATTTAATACAATCAAACTAAATTAAATATAATGAAAATATAGAAATATAGAAAAGCATAATAGATAAAAAAATATAAGTAGAATTAAAAATACTTAAATATAAACATAAATTAAATAAAATAAAGTATAAATAAAACATTATAAAAATAAAATAAATAAAGCAAGCAAATTAAATAAACTACATAAATTAATTAAATAAAACAAATAAAATATAAAATAACTAATACAAACCTAAACTACCTTAAACTACCACTAGAAATTGCTCTTAAAGTGCAAAGATACACCCAAGGAAATAAATATTGTATAAAAGAATATTTTGAAAAGAAATTAGTAAATCATTATTTTCAAATTTTCAAGGATGACATTTTTTATAATTATTTAAAAATACATAAAAAAAAATCAAGATATTTATACTATACACAATATCATTAAAATATAAAGAAAACCAAATTAACATAGGAAAAACACAATTAAAAGACCAAAAACACATACATAAACCTAAATTAACCTTCATTAATATCATTCTACATTTTAAAAGTATCCCTATACATTTCAATTTTTTTCCCCTTGCACCATTTTACATTATATAGTATTTTAAAAATATCCCTATACATTTCAAATTTTTTTCTTTTGCAGCATTTTAAATTATACAGTATTGAATAAACTATTATATACATACAAAAATACATCAATATTTAAATTTAAATAAGTAAAATAAATACACTTAACATACAATATACAAATCAAATGAATAATCCACATAAACAAATGCCCAAACATTATAAAAACATGACAAATAAGTAATACACAAATCTCATTCACATACAATATAAATAAAAATGCAAATAAATAGATCTACCACAAACCAAGTAGGTAGTATGTCTAGAAAAGGAAAAAAAAAAGATTTTTATAGGAGTGGAATATCTGTAATTCCCACTAAACATGAAAACAAAATCCCAAAAAACATATCTATGTCATATTGTGTTGTTATGGAGCAATGTTTATAAAGGAAAAGATAGGTATGGTTGTTTTATTTGTTTGCTTTCATAGATTTAGAGGTAGAACTAGAGATCCAAATCCCTGCCACTACTCCATGATACCTATTAATTAATAATTATTGTATTTAGAGGATCTTGGTTTCTTGGAAGTTGTAGAATTTGCTACCTTGCACGAAAACTTCTCATCCAATTTCTGTTTTATAAAATTCAATGCCAAAGCATCACATACTTCGTCATATGGGTTATTAAACTAGTACTGAATTAACTCTTTAGCTCGAAAAAAAGTTAGCATTTTGAGAACTCAAAAATCTATTTTTTAACCATTAAGCATAGGTGGTCGTAGTATAACATAACTACACCAATAACCCTCAATCTCTCAGCTATTTTTTGCTAGACTTCTCAATTCTTCATCTCCAACATGAACCTTTCTAAACATGACAATGATTTCTGCTTCTTCATTGTGATTCCTTTTTTTAATTTGCTTAAATAACCTTCTATAAAAAAATATGATTTTCTATATACTCCCAACAAAATATAATCTTCACTTCACTGAACAAAAACAAAAACACAAACACAAACACTGTTACGCTCCAAAACACTCAAATATTTTACGGGAAAACAATTTTTTGCAAAACGCTCAACTCTCTTCAAATAAATAAAATCCTTATACAGCTTTTCAAACCATGTAATTTTTAATAAAAACCTTTTATAAACCTTCGTAATAAAAAAACCTTTTTAAATTACATTTAGTAACCACAAACATACTTCATCAAATCTTCATGCAACGAGCCTCCAGTTAAAAGAATTATTCGAATAAATTTCTTTTTCAAAACCAGTTAAAAGAATTATTCGAATAAATATCTTTTTCAAAACCTTCAGATGTGATGGTCTTCGGCCTTTTCAAGACCCTTTATAATTTTTAATGAACAAAACTTCAATAAATCATTTTTCTTTTTAATAAATAATGATTCGATATTTAACAACACTTTACACGACTACAAACGCGAATACACATGATGAGAGACCTTTCCGAATTTTTTATTATGGGGATGAATGCTTCCAACTGTATGCTCACTTTTCAACGGCAGGGTAGACATTCGTCCCTAAAAGAAACCTGCGGCTGTAGAGACATCGAGAGTTGCGACTCTCTTCCATTATCGATGGCACTCGTTCACTTCCGCGCTACCGCAACAATGGAGGCTTACAAACTTACTTTACTTCTACTAAAGTAACATGGCGACGTTACCAATTGAAATATTGAAGAACATGTTATATTAAATGATATATGAGTTATTCAACCATTCAAATTACAGAATGATTATCATCATCATATATATTAGAATACTTTGAAAAAGAATGGCCTTGATCAATATTACTCTTCATGGATAGACTTGCAACGCAGTGACAGAGACGCCCACAACTAGTTGCAATAGCACCAACCATATAACGAGACTCGAACACGAGCCCAAAGGCAACCCTTCCGCCAAAAACGAGACTCGAAAAAGATATGTGAAACAATATTACGTGGAGACAATTACAAATGGTAAGTTTTTATTTATTTTAATTTCTTTTATTATAATATTTTTATATTTTAACTAATCTAGTTTTATATTTTTATTTTTAGGTAGGAAAAATAAATAAATATTTTTTAATGTAAATAATTTTAGCACATCAATTAAATAAAAAAATATGAATGAGGTTATATTAAAGAGGAAGGATTTACAAAAGTGTGTCCATAAATTAGTTTTATTTTTCTTTTAATTATATGAGCAATTATGCTTTCATTATTGAATATTTATGTATATATACCCTTATTACTCTTTGAGAGAGAAATTAATGGAGAGACTTTGGGAGAAAAGGACTCAAGCTATGGAGAAGTCTAACTACACATGTTGTATAGATTGAATTCATGATGAATTTGTAATGTAAAACTATATAATTTTTAATAAATTACTTTTTTTCATTTTTTGTATTTACATTCATTTTCTTTATTTTGTTTCTTCTTTTTACTTAATTTTGAATATTCTCTTTTAACGTGGTGATTTATAATTTTGACAAGCATTTAATTGATTTGTTTACTCTTCAGGATATCCATATTATCTATAGTAATCAGATACATAGACATCTTTAAGTTATTGTTAATTAAATATTAAAGTGTCTGATACCAATTATGTTGCCATTATGATGCATGTGTTGTCCTTGATGGCAACTCACTTGTAACAGAAAAAGTATATGGTAATTAGATGAATCCACAGGTGAGTTTAGAAGTGATAGAGTGATGGAACATAATAACAAAATGATGGGACAAAGGATTACAAAACAGAATCAGAAGTTTGATAAAGGTGAATATTTGAAGATCTATACGCGGGTTCGTCAAGGCCAAGTCACGTATACATGCAAGTACAAAGAAGCTAAGTGGTATATATGCTGGCGCACTATTTTAAGAATACCAACGATCCTTACCGTCGTATTAACCCACAATATTGAGCGTAGTAATGGTTACTTGATCTCGTCCAAGATTACCACCAACACTAGTGTAGTTTTGACCCATGGTATTAGCTAAGACTCTAACTCTATAAGGAGGTGAAGATCAAAGTGCAAAGTGTGCATGTGAAAGGGTTTTTGATGAATACTTCAATCTGAAATATATTTGCATTGTAAGGGCCAGAGTTGACACATAGATCTGAAATAATTATAATTATGCGATAATGAATACAATTATGGATCAGGATCATGAGACCTGAAATGAATTTCCATTGTATGGTCTACTCATGGATTGACTAGACCTAAGTATTGACGCATGTTTTATCTCCGAATATTATGATTTGGTTCTTTCTAAAGTTCTGAAGAGCTGCACAATTTTAGGTCAAAATTTGTAGATCTATAGTCAAGTTGGCCTTGGTGATGTCTCGTATACACACTGGCTCGTTTCTTCCGAGTCACGTACATAAAGGAACGATTTTAGGTCAAAATTTGCAGATCTATATGCATGTTGTTCTTGGTGAAGTCGTGTATACACGTGGGTTCATTTCTTCGAAGTCACATACATAAAGGAAGGGTTTTTGTTCATAAATGAATGATCAACCTGATTAGTTCTTCTATATCTCTGTTACATGTCAATGATGTCCTCATGTTGATCTAGGTTGAGTGATAATCTATGAAGTAGAATTGATTAAATGATGAAGTTGAATTTGGTTACATGTTGATTGATTGAAAAAATTATTGATGTGTCTAGTTATATGAGGGTTCTATAAGATAATAATATTTCAGAATAACTATGGTCAACTCTATGTGTAATTCTTAATTACAAGTTTTCAGTATATTAAGATCTTGACACAGGTTTATCTATAGAAAAGCGCTTATACACACAGGTTTCCTTAAGTGAAGTAGTGTATACATGTTGGCATATGAATGATTTGGGTTGTAGTTGATTCTATGCATAGATGCTATATTTTGAGTTTAGTTATGTGTTTTGGTTATAATGATCTCACTGTTCTGTTTGGATTAAGTTGGTATTTTCTTCAGTTGATCTAAAAGTTGTGATGTGTTAAAGAAGGTGGATCTAGTGTGAAAATTTATAAAACATGGTCAATGGATGTTGTTGAGGTTTGGAGCCTTCAGTGAGGAATTTGAAGCTTCCTGCCAGTAGTAACTAGTAATCAGATTAGGGGGGTTGAGATCCCTTCCAGTAGGAGCTAGAGAACTAGTGAAGTTTGTAGCCTTCAGTAGGTGGGTGCCTCCACACTGCCATGATTATGTAGTTGTACAAGAATGTAAGAAGTTTTTTATATTAATAAGTTTGAAGAATGAGACAACAACAACTGTGCCTTTCTCCCACATTGGGTTTCCACCTTAAATCTTGGTGTTCATATGTGTTTCTTATTTGTGATACTTTATTTTGTTCTTACTTAACCTGCTTACTACTTATCAAATGCCTGATAAATCACTTACATTCTGGTTTAATTTTAACATATAAAAAATTAGTTGTTTTACAAGTTTACTAAGCATACACTAGCTTCTTTTACAATAGTCGTGTACATATGCGAGTTGGGTTCAGTAAAGTCGAGTATATATTTTGGAAAGAAAATTATTATTGTGAGTTTTTAAAATACTCATTGAACCCCCCTCTTAGTATTTTTCCCAACAATTAGTATCAAAGTAGGTCCTTCAATAGAAGCTTGCTCGCTTGAAGGAAGATCTTCCAAGATGAGCAATCAAGAAAGAATGACATCTATCAAACCACCACTCTTCAATGGCAATAATTTAATATACTGGAAGACAAGAACTGGATCCTATGTTCAGTCCCTTGGAGTAGATGTTTTGGAAATTGTGGAAGGATGTTACCAATATCTAGCTATAGTTCGCACATATGCCACAGAAAATAAGACCAATGGAAAAGTTGTCAATGCATTATTGGGAAGTCTCACAGAATCAAAATTTGTCAAAGTTATGTAGTTAAACACAACAAAATAAATATGGGAAAAAATCATTCAAATTTATGAAGGCGATACCAAGGTAAAAAGTGCTAAACTCCAAACTCTCATAATTCAATATGAAACTCTCAAAATGCATAACAATGAAAGTATTGCTAGTTTCTTTCTACATATAGATGAGATTTTAAATCGCATGAAAAATTTTGGTGAAGAAATAAAGGACACCACTTTATTAGAGAAAATCTTAAGATCTAACTCCTAAAATCGAGTCAAAAGTGTCTTCCATTAAAGAGAAACAGGATATGTAGACTCTTACTATTGTTCAACTTTACAGGATCCTGATTCCTTTTGAAACAAGGAAAGGAGGTCCCTCAGAAGTCATAGAAGCTGCATTTAAATAATATGCAAAAGGAAAATAAAAGGAAGAACACAAGGAATTAGGATATACATCAGAAGAAGATGAGGTGAACTTTGTAAAGAAACTTCATCTGGGCACCGAAAGGTTCAGAGGTAAGCTTCCCTTCAAATGTTTTGCTTGTGGTAGAGTTGGTCATTATGCTGATAAACTTCCTCATAAAGACAACCATAACAAAGGGAAGGATACTGCAAAAGGTAATAGGAGACGGTTTGACAATAGAATAATTTATTATACTCATGAAGATATTGATGGCTTGTTTAATAGTGAAGAAGGATAATCTGATCAAGATCTTAAATTACTCATGGTTTTTGAGAAAAATACTGACGAGTCTAATGATAAATTTGTGTATTCTTTAGAAGAAAAATATTTCTTTGAAGAAATTACTCAACTCAAAATTTACATGGAATAAAACAAAGTATCCATAGATACCTTGAAGCATCAACTCATAGTAAAGGAAAAGCATAATGAGAAGTTAGAATGTGAAGTAGTAACTATAAGAAAGGAACTTGAGAAAATAAAAACTTTGAATCTTATATTTGCTAATGGATCTGAAACCTTATATGAAATTATCAAGGTACACTACTC
The DNA here is from genome assembly GCA_000404065.3 of Pinus taeda. Classification (NCBI taxonomy): domain Eukaryota; kingdom Viridiplantae; phylum Streptophyta; class Pinopsida; order Pinales; family Pinaceae; genus Pinus; species Pinus taeda. The sequence continues at coordinate 178,723 of APFE031384787.1, read as the reverse complement.
TCCTCTTATGAACATGGGTCTTTGATACATTGGAGAAACATCTCAAACAGAAAATTCTTCAGCCACCACCAGAAGCTATCTAAATGCAACAAAAACCATTCAAGAAAGCTTCAGTCCTTAGCAAAAGAATAAAGGAATTCCACAGGTAAATCATGATCACTCTAATCCAAGGATGAACAACAACAAAAGCACCAGTCAAAAGGTAAACAACACCAGAATATTCTATGATCATAAACATTTATTCTTTAATGGACAATGTTTCTCATGTCAAGATTTTGGTCATAATTCTACTCAATGTGTTTCATACAAAACCATCATGACTAGAGAAGCAAGAAAACAAAGGAATGAGACAGGATTCAAGAAGAACAATTATAAAAACTTATCACCTCTTAGAGATGAAACTGAATGCTCATTTTGCAATAACTTTGGACATGAAGAATCTGAATGTAGGAGCAAATTACAACCAAGATCTCAAAAAGAGAAAATATCAACAAATTCTAAGGTATGGAAAAGGAAGGAGTTACTTTGTGAAAGTTGTGGCATAGCATTGTTTGCAGAAGGACAAGAAAATGAATGGTACATTGATAGTCAATTCTCAAAACACATGATGGGTGATAAAGATAAACGTATTTCATACAATTCTTTAGAGAAAGAAAATAATGTCACATTTGGAAATGACTCACCTATTGTCATTAAGGGTAAAGGTTATGTTTCTCTAAAAGAAAAGGTTAAAGTTGGTAATGTTATGTATGTTGTTGGATTAAAGCATAACTTGTTGAGTGTTAGCCAAATGTGTGACCAAGGAAATGAGGTGCTATTCGAATCAAAATAATGTATCGTTTGTGAACTTGACATAGAAAATACCATAATAAAAGGAACAAGAACCCTGAGCAATCTGTATGTATTGAAAGGCAGACAAGAATAATGTTACTTAGGTAAGGAGGAGGAAAAGTAGTTATGGCACAGAAGGTTGGGACATCTAAGCTTCTCTCAAGTAAGCAAATAAAGTAGGCTCAAATCTATTCGTGATCTACCCAACATCACCCTGCCAAAAAGTACCATATGTAAGTCATGTCAATTTAGTAAGCAAATTAGAGTTCAATCCAATTCCAAAGAATGATCAACAAGTAAGCCTCTTGAACTTATACATACTAATTTGTGTGGACCAGTAAAGAAAAATTCACCTCGTGGAGAACAATACTATATCTTATTCATTGATGACTTTTCTAAAATGTTCTGGATCAGTTTATTGAAGCACATAGATGAAGCACTTGATAAATTTAAAGTATTCAAAGCATTAGTTGAAAATGAATTAGATCTAAAAATAAAATGTCTCAGATCTGACCGAGGAGGAGAATACATATCAAATGAATTATTTGATTTATGTGAAGATCATGGCATAAAAATATATATTTTTTGTATCTAAAATTCCTCAACCAAATAGCGTGGCAGAAAGAATGAATAGAAATGTTCAACGAATGGCTCATGCTATGCTTTATGAGTTTGGAATTCCTAACACCTTCTCGGGTGAAGTTGCACATAACGCAGTAAATATTCTCAATAAGGCTCATGTTCATGTGAATATTGATAAAGCTCCAGATGAACTTTGGTATGTTAAGCCTCCCACGATAAAGCATTTTAGAGTTTTTGGAAGCAAATGTTTCATAAAAGATAATGATGAAAAACTTAGTCAGTTTGAAGCTATAGCAGATGAAGGAATACTTTTTGGTTACTCATCTAGAAGCAAAGATACAAATGTTACAATAGGAGAATTCTGAAAATTGTTGAACGCATTGATGTTGTGATTGATGAAGCATGCACAGATCCCAAAAAGGTAACATCAACAAAAGAGGATGATGATCATGAATCCTTTCCCACATCAAATCGAAATGATATAGAAGAAGAAACTAATGAAGCAACAAAAGAAGACACACCAAACAAAGAAAATGCTCCATCCAAGTATGTTCAAAAGAATCATCCAAAAACTCAAATTCTATGAGAAAAGGAATCTCGTGTACAAAAAAGAGGAACCCTTCTAGGGTCTCCTATTTATCTAGCCGTATTATCCACCATTGAACCACTAAATGTAAATTAAGCTAGTAAAGATGAATGTTGGGTTAAGGCCATGAATGAAAAACTTCATCAAATTGAAAATAATGATACTTGGGAATTGGTTCCAAGGCCTCATGATAAAAATCTTATTGGGACAAAATGGATATTCAAAAATAAGTTGAATGAAAATGGAGAGGTCATTAGGAACAAAGCTAGACTTGTTTGCAAAGGTTATGCTAAACAAGAAGGTATAGAATTTGAAGAAACATTTGCACCAGTGGCTAGACTTGAAGCCATAAGAATGTTTCTTGCATTATCAAGTTTTTGGAATTTCAAAGTTTATCAAATGGATGTAAAATCTGCTTTCCTTAATGGATATCTAGAAGAAGAAGTATATAACAATGTAAACTTTGAAACTGGAACTTTAAACTTGAAATGGGAACTCTAGCCAAAAAACCCCAAACAAACATGAAAAACAATCCTAAAAATGAAAAGTGTGTATACTAGAATGATGTTATTTTAGAGGGTCAATTTTCAACATTTTAAAAAAATGGAAGTAAAACTAAATTTTTTTATGCAAAAAAAAAGTTGTTTTTGAGGAAAAAACACACTAATGTTTTTGGTAGAATAACATTTTTCTTTTCCAAGTGTAATTTCAACATTTTTTTAGTAATTGCAATAAAAATAAAATAATGGGATTCAATCACGTTGAAATTCTATTAGTTTTCATCCATGTTGTTAAACATATAATAAAATGATACTAAAGATCGCTAAAATTCTAATTGTTTTCAACCATAATATTAAAGATACAAAAAAATGGAAAATTTTCAACCATAGAATTAAAAAAATCTAAATTTTCAACACATTATGAACAAATTACATGACTAAATTAATGAAAATGTCAATACTTGTAGATTGAATGAAACATAAATTATATCTCTAAGTTATTGTTGGATTGTAGATATTCCAAACAATAAAAATCATCATAATTAAAAAATATAATCCAACAAACATAAAAATGACTCATAAATTCATTTAACACCATATGGGAATCAAAATTTTTATTTCAAGATATGATGCAAACATCAATTATATAAACTGTCTTCGACAATTATTCAAAATCACTCATATTTTCTTGCACACCATCAAAATTCACATCTTCAGATGAATGACTAGATGCAAATGAAGATGTTCCATATTCTTCTCTTTCATCAACCAACACACCATCTCGGTCCACATGCATGCCCACCATTTCAAATTTCAAAATTCTTCTAGATCTATGACTGGTTTCAGTAGACTCCCATCTCAACATTGTTCCTTCTGGTAACAACCTCTTTAGAATCTCTATCATCTTGAAGCGAAGAGTTCCTCTCTTTTTTAAATTGAAGTCATAAACAAGTATGTCAACATCCTCCAATTTTAAGAGGTCTGTGCAGCGAAGATTTATATTTGTACCCTTTCATTTTCTCTTTCCACCAATTTTTTTATCAACTACCATGTTTGGCTTGTACACACCATTGAATGGGTGTGTATTTATGGCATTCTAATGTACTTCAACACCTGCAACATCTTCATTTTCTGTAATGGCTTTTATAACCTTAGCAACCCAGAATGGATAGCCATTGGGATCTCCATCTGCTAGCACTGCGATCAAGAAAACCTCCTTAATATCCTATACTTAACCCTTGTAAAGGTCTTCCATGGCTTCACGTTGTGCACGAGATATTATGGAACCAATATACATTTCTCTTTCTTCTACCTGTGAAGAATTAATAATACCTTGAGATTGTTGTTGTTCAACAATGTTTCTTTCATCATGTTCATTTAACACATTTTGTGGCCAAATTAATGGAGTTTTCAAAGGTATATCTTTATTTTTTATTCTTGAAATGATATCACTTTGATTATTGAAAAAAGACTCCCACCAAACTGAATCAACAATATCAAAGTACTCATATGTATATCTAACACTTTTTTAAATTTCTTCGAGGCAATCAGAATAATTTATATCTCTATTATGCCTATGTGCATTATGAACTTCAACAACTGATTGTAATAACAATATATTTGATGTAAATATTGGATGATCTGGAATGAAATTCAAAAATTCCAAACCTGATGATGATGCCCATTCTATAGTAGTTGAATATTTCTTGCCCCATATTAGTATTTTCCCATCAATTGTTTTGATATGAAATTGTTGTTGGAAGCTAATGTCATTAATTTGTTCAATGCATTTCTCGTCACCATGTGATCCCAGAATAAACCTCCGCATGTGAACAGTTGAAGAAAACCAACCTTTACTTTCTAAAAAATTCTCAATTCAACAAGCATGGTTATATATCCAAAAACAATCTGATTTTTGTTTTCATGACAAGTGTTGTCCAATTGTAGATACAAGACTTTAGGAAGATTACCATAACAATGAGAAAGCACATCATGAATTATGGTTATTGTCATATTTTCATCATTATGAATATTTCGAGCTATGAATTATACCCTTGGAAACATTTTCCCATTGAAGACCATGTATCCGATCAAGTTGTTGGGTTGTGTTATATTCTTTCCATATAGTTAACAGGGGGTTTGAGGGGTACCCATAACCCCACTATAGGTTGGGCGGACCCACCTATGGTTTTGTGCATGATTTTTGCACAAGTTTTTTGGACGCAATGGTTTTCAGTCCATGGTTTTGGACGCGATGGTTTTCGGTCCATGGTATTGGATACTTCGGCATGTATAAATATGTATTGTAACATTGAAAGGAACATAATGAAAAATCAAGCTGGTACTCCTAGTTTTGGGATCCAGTGGGAAATCTCTGTGTATATGTGTTTTATGTGTTATGTTCTCGCATTTTTATTTTCATGTGATTTAGAATTCGTATGTAGGTAATTTGTGTACGAGGTTAAAACCTACATTTGGTATCAGAGTTGTTTTGGCTTCAAGGGAATGCCTTTGTTGCTGAGGGGTTTCACTCGGGCCTGTGGTAGACCCTGTTCAGTGGGAGATCTGCGAGATCGATTCTGGTGGTGAAAGAAGATGGTGAGCAGCGAAAGATAGAGATTGAGAAGTTCAATGGTCAGAGTTTTGAGTTGTGGAAACTCAAGATGGAGGATCTGTTGGTGGATAAAGATCAGTGGATCGCGGTAGATCCGGGTACTAAACCAACGGAAGTGACCGATGAAGAATGGAAGAAGTTGGATCGGAAGGAAAAGAGCACAATACGATTGTGTGTCTAATTCAGTATGCTGTAATGTATCAGGGGAAGCTACGGCGAAGGCTCGTGTGGGAAAGTTAGGGACTTTGTATACAATCTAAGTCTCTAGTGAATAAACTGTTCCTGCGGAAAAAGCTGTATAACCTGAGGATGAAAGATGGAGACTCGGTGATAGAGCATCTGAATGCGTTTAATACTGTGTAAGTCAGTTATTATCTGTTGATATTAAAATTTCAGATGAAGATAAGTGCATCAGTTTGTTGTGTTCTCTACCAGACTCGTGGGATAGTCTGGTTATTGCAATAGGTAGCAATGCAACTGCTTTGCAGTTTGATGAAATAGTCTCAGCCTTGCTGACGGAGGAGATGAGACGGAAAAATATGGACAACAAGAATGGTGATGCCTTGTCTGTACGAGGATGGTCCTAGAACAGAAACAAAAATAAGTCATCGAGTGGGAGATCTAAATCTAGAGGGAGATCTAAATCTCCAGGAAAACCTACAAAGGTGGTTTGCTGGAAATGTGGAAAGGAAGGGCACTTTAGAAGGGAGTGTAAATCTAAAGCTCCTGATAAGGAAAGGGATCTGATGATGCTCCTTCTGCAGAGGCGAAAACCACCTCAGATGAAGGTGGGGATGTGTACTTGGCTTCTTCAAGTACACATGTAGATCATGAGGCATGGTTAATTGACTCAGGTGCATCCTTTCACTTCACTCCCCATATAGAGTGGTTCTGCGAGTACGAGAAATACGATGGTGGTGATGTCTTCTTAGGAGATGATAGGAAGGCTAGAATCATTGGTCGTGGAAAAGTAAAGTTGAAGTTGCAAGGTGGAAGGGTTAGAACCCTTCGGAGTGTTCTGCATATTCCTGCACTTTCGAGAAATCTGATTTTTGTAAGCAAGTTGGATGATGCAGGTGTAAAGATAGTGTTCGAGAAGGATACCTACAAGATGGTTCGAGGAGCACTGGTATTGATGTGGGGAGTTCGGATTGGAACTTTGTACAAGCTGCAAGGAAGCATTGTTGTTGACGGGTGCAATAGTTCTATGGTTCCTGAAAATGGAGCAGAAAATCTAGTGGTCTCTGGAGAGAAGACCATGCTGTGGCATCAAAGGCTTGGACCTATTGGAGAGAAGGGCCTTCGAATACTTCATGGTAAAGGTATGGTAGAAGGTATGAGTAATAGCTCTCTGGATTTTGATTTCTGTGAAAATTGTGTATATGGGAAGCAGAATCGGGTGAGTTTCCCCTCTGGGGGTAAGAGGACGAAACAAATATTAGAGCTTGTGCACAGTGATGTGTTTGGACCTGTGAAAGTTCCATCACTGGGTAATTCTGTGGTACTATGTATCAATTATAGATGACTTCTCAAGGAATACATGGATATATTTCCTTAAGAAGAAATCTGAAGTCTTTGACAGGTTTAAAGAATTTAAGGCTCTGGTGGAAAATCAGACAGAGAAGAAGATAAAGGTGCTGAGGATAGATAATGGTGGAGAATTCTGCAGCAAGGAATTTGAAGAATGTTGTAAGAAGTGTGGTATAGCACGGCAGAAGACTACTCCATATACACCTCAACAAAATGGAGTCGCAGAAAGAATGAACAAGACGTTGATGGAAAGGGCAAGAAGCATGCTCAGTGGTGTCGG
>APFE031384787.1:114021-147902 GCA_000404065.3 Pinus taeda | reverse complement strand
TTCAAATTAGAAACTCCTTTTACAATGGTCTTGTACTGGTGCAGTCCTTTACCAGTACGCAGGCTGCAACCTGCAGAGAGCTACAACTCTCTCTCGTTTTCCAGTTTCTCCTGGAAGGAAGCTACAACCCCCTACTACTTTTCTTACAAGGACCACTTTTCATAAATTTTCAAACTGGATCCATAAGCATCAAATGATCATCAAGTATAAGAGAATCACCCAGTCAACTGTAGTAACCAGATCAACAATAATAGGACCAAACCCAGAACACAACAACGATAAACAAAGATTTTAAGAGAAGTAAGCACCCTGCTCAACTGCTCGCCTGCTTACGTAAGCACCTTGCTCAACTGCTTGCCTGCTTACAGTACTCACCCTGCTCAACTGCTTGCCTGCTTACAGTACGCACCCTGCTCAACTTCTCGCCTGCTTACGTATGCATCCTGCTCAACTGCTAGCCTGCGTACCTCGCTCTGAGTCCATTGGACTGCCTGCGGTCCTCCGCACCTGAAACCCTTCTGTGCCTGCGTACGGGTGCACCTGCAACCCTTCTGTACCTGCGTCCCAGCGCACCTGAGACCCTTCTGTGCCTGCGTACGGACGCACCTGCAACCCTTATGTACCTGTGTACTGGTGCACATCAAACCCTTCTGTGTCTGCATACGGGCGCACCTGAAACGCTTCGTTCCTACGTATGTATGCACTTTTCTCTCACTGTACCTATGTACCTTCGGGCATAGATGATTTCAAGCCTTCAGAAAGAACCCAGATAGTCAGATCTATAGATCTGAACATGCGTTGAAGAGATCTTAGTCCATCAGTAGATTCGCCTTATTTAGATCTAGACCAGATCTTGCCCTCATAAGATATTCAACCAAAAACATGCTTAAGCCAAATGATTCCTTTGCTTATATAGTAAGCGCTCCTAAATCAGGGATTAATACCACGGGCCACACCATAATAACACAAAAACCGTCGACTAAAAAAAAAGTGTAAAACATAAGAAACCCCACGTGTGCTTTTTTTGCCTTGAAATGTGGCAACGGGGGTTGACCTCCTAAACGGGAAAATACGGGTATGTACGCATTTTATATAAGACATGCCTGCGTGTACGCACCATTTGAATGGTGTGCCTGCGTACTCCTTATTTTCTTCAATATTTGATAGTTGATCATCAATCTCTGCTGCTGACTTGAAGTACTATGATCTATCACCTGAATGGGTTGCCATCAAGGACAACACTTTAGCCATAATGCCAACAGAGCAGGGGCAGGTGTTTGGATACACAATATGCAGAATGACCATGCACAAGGTCATGCATATAGGCTAAATTTCAGATGTACAAACAACATGGCTGAATATGAAGCCCTTCTATTGGGTCTCAAACAAATTAGAAGTCTAGGGGAAACTAAGATTTCAATTCTAGGGGACTCAGATTTGATTATACGACAGATGAAGGGAAATTTTTTTACAAATGATATCAGGCTAAGGTCTTACAAGGAGGCTGCAACTGAATTACTTAACAACTTCTTAGAATTTCAACTCACTAAAATTCCAAGAAGTCATAACCTACACGTCCATAGTTTGGCAATTTTTGCCAGCACTTGTAAACTTCCTTTTGAGCCCAATCACCACTTCACTGCTGAGATCAAACATAGGCCTGTTGTCCCAGATAATGTAAAAAATTGGCAAGTATTTGAGAATCACACCCAAACAAATAATTTATTAACAATGAAAGAAGAATTCTCAAATATGAATATAGACACAAGCACTATTGATGATCAATAGCAAGTTGACAAAGTTGAGCCAGGTATATTAGTGAATACAGAAAATCTGATTTTGCATCCAACAATCCTTGATTGTGCAAACTTACAAAAGCTAAAACAAATAGATTTTAGTGAAATGATTGAGAAAGAATCTGAAGTAATCGAACTAAAGGATAATTTTCTGCCCACATGTTTAACTCCATTAGAAGATATTTTTTATTCAAATGACACTCCTAGAAAGCCAAAAATGCAACCCCTAAATGTAGAAATTGAGGAATGTAATATTGGGACCATAGAAAATCCTAAAATGATAAAACTTTCTAAAATATTACCTCCTGACAAAAAACTGGAATACATTGAGTCGTTTAAAGAGTTCCAAGATGTGTTTGCTTGGAGCTACGAGGATCTCAAGTCCTATGATAATTCAGTCATCCAACATACTATACCCTTGAAAGAAAATCAGAAACCTTTTAAACAAAAGCTGAGGAGGATTAATCTAGTCCTCCTTCCCCTGATGGAAAAATAAGTAAAATGAATGTTTGAAGCCGGAATCATCGCACCTATCAAATTTTCTGAATGGATTTCAAATCTAGTACCCACTAGAAAGAAAACTGGAGAGGTAAGACTTTGTGTTAACTTGAGAAATTTGAACAAAGTCTCTCTCAAAGACCACTACCCCTTACCAAAAATGGATCATATCCTACAAAGGGTAATCGAAGCTTTAAGGATTTCCCTGTTAGATGGTTTCTCAGGATTTAATCAGATCTTAGTTCACCCAGATGACCAGAACAAAACAACCTTTACAACACCCTGGGGAAGTTTTAAATATGTCAAAATGCCTTTTGGACTCAAGAATGTAGGAGCCACATTTCAAAGGGCAATGGACATAGCCTTTGCTAAGGAGATCCATGGTTTTTTAGTCATATACATTGATGATCTCACTGCTTTCTCAAAATCAGACCAAGAACATTTAAAACATCTAAGACAAGTGTTCCTAATTTGCAGAAAATATGGCATATCCTTAAACCCAAAGAAATCATTGTTTGGCCTAGAAGAAGGCAAGCTCCTAGGTCATATCATTTCAAGAGATGGAATAAGAATAGACCCGGATAGAATTCAAGCCATCCTCCAAGTCCCTCATCCAAGAAACATCAAAGAATTACAATCTTTTTTAGGCAAGATCAATTTCCTGAGAAGATTCATTCCCAACTTGGTTGAGCTGATAAGATTACTGAATAATATGCTCAAAAAAGATTCCAAAGTTAAATGGACAATAGAGGCCAAACAAGCCTTTGAGGAGATCAAGATAGCTTTGACAAAAACTCCTGTCCTTACAATTCGTAGGTTTGATAAAGATTTTATGATTTTTTCCTTTGCATCTGAGCATACTATTGCTGCTGTCCTATTACAAAAAGATGATGCAGGACATGAGAAACCCATTGCTTTTTTCAGCAAAGCACTTACAAATGCTCCCTTAAAATATCAAATCATGGAAAAACAAGCATATGCCCTAGTAAAGGCCATTAAATATTTCAGAGTCTACATTTTGTACTCTCATATAATTGCCTATCTTCCTAATGCAGTGGTTAAAGACATCTCAAGAAGGAATCGAAGGAAAAAGAGGTAAATGGATAGCCAACATTTTAGAATATGACATTGAGATAAAGCCAACAAAACTCATAAAAGGACAAGGGCTAGCTAAAATAATGACTGAAAACAATTTTCAAGCCCTAGACATCAATCAACTGGATAACGAGCAGGAGATGGTGACTCCACAGATCAATCGAGACTTCTTACCATCACCTTGGTATACTGACATATGTTTTGTATTGTAAACCTGCAAGCTCCTCTAGGGTTATCTAGAACCAAAAAGAGTTTTTTGAAAATGAAAGCTTCAAGGTTTTGCATCTTAGATAATGTGTTGTTTTGGAAAAATCATGAAGGTATTTTGCTTAATTTCCTAACTTTGGATGAAACTGACAAAGTCCTCAAGGAATTTCATACAGGAGATTGTGGAGGACACTTCTATTGGAAATCAACAGCTGATAAAATCCTAAGGTTTGGGTTTTATTGGCCTTCCCTACTTGCTGATGTTAAAAAATTTGTAGTGTCTTGCCATAAATGCCAAATCTTTGAAGGCAAAAAAAAGCTGCTACCCCTTCCCCTCAAGCCTATTACAACTAAGAGACCATTTCAACAATGGAGCTTAGACTTCATTGGGGAAATTCACCCTTCATCTTCTAGCAAGCATAGATGGATTTTGATAGCCACAGATTACTTTACCAAGTGGATAGAGGCTATCCCTTGCAGGCAAGCTAATGACTCAATCATCATATAATTCCCAGAGACCAATATCCTATCTAGATTTGGCTTTCCAGAAAAGATCAGTACAGACAATGCAGCTACCTTTAAATCCAAAAGAATGATCAGTTTTTGTCACAAATACCATATTACCCTAGGACATTCCATAGCCTATTACCCTCAAGGTAATGGTCTAGCTGAATCATCTAACAAAAGCCTCATCAACATCATCAAAAAGATCTTGGAAGAGAATAAAAAGAATTGGCACAAAAAACTTGTCAATGCTTTGTGGGCAGATAGGTTGACCACCAAAAGATACATTGGAACAAGACCATATGAGTTGATTTATGGAATGGAGGCAAGATTTCCCTCTTCTATAGGAATCCCTGTGATCAAGTTACAACAAGAAATACAAGCAGAGGCCAATGACATTCAGAGAAGGATCAATCAAACTATTCACTTGCAGCGGACTAGAGAAGAAGTTTATCATAGAACTCAGAAACTACAAGATAAACTCAGGAAGATCTTTGATAAAAGAACAAAAGCTAAAGACTTTTTCATAGGAAACAAGGTGTTGAAATGGGACTTCAGGAGGGAAGATAAAGGGAAACATGGGAAATTTGATTTTCTTTGGAAAGGACCATTTGTCATTCAAGCTGTACAAGGTAACAACACTTATTTCCTCAAGAGTTTGGAGGGCACAAATACTGAAGAGGGCCTAGTCAATGGGAGAATGCTCAAGCATTATTTTGATCCCCTTGAATGAGCATAACACAACTACATATTGTACATAAATATGTGTATTTTCAGCATTTTATTTACAACAGTTAGATAGGGAACCAAATGCAGCAAATTTTGAAGAAAATCTAGGAACTACATCACCTTTTGGTGTATATTTTGAATCCACCATGAGAAATCAACAAAAGGACTTGGGAGGTATGAACACAATGATAAGTACTCAGAGAAACCAGCAAGAAGCAGAGTTGCAATCCCACACAAATGAGCTTACAAAAGTATTGCATACAAGCTACAAAGATCAGATTAAAGGTTTCCAGGACAAGGAAGTTTCACAATACAACAAGAATTCAAAATAAGGCAATCTGGCCTGCTGTTCTTGGCTTTTCACCAGGAAAAGCCATCCCCAAGTGGAGCCACTGTTAGATTCCTATACCAATAGGTTTCATTTTTCATGATTGACAGTGGAAGTGCTAAATATGTTCATCCCTGCATGCTGCAGAGGTTCCATATTTTGTATCCAGGAAAATAAAGTTAAAAGATGAAAGGAGGGTATGCCTTAAAAGAATAATCAAAAGGCAGGAAAATCAATTGGTCAGAAAAAATAATGAAAATGAACCCCAAACCAAAGACCAGGAAAGTGGCTAGTTAAAATGCCACTGCTATCTTATTTTGCAAGATTACCATGTGGAGGTATTGCTGCTCATTTCATTTGATGGATGGCCCAACAGTTCAATCTGGACCATGCCATGTTTAAATTGTTGTTGTAGAATAGAGAAAGCAATACCTATCCAAACAGTACAAGCTTGGCAGATGGCTAGCTAGGTAGAGAATTTAAGGAGCCCAACTGCTTAATCTAGGCCCTTGGAAGAGATAAGGGTACATTTAGATAGGAGGGCAGTCAAAAGAAAAAGGGACAATCAGGGTTTGCCAGTTCAAGTGCACCCAATGCAAAGGAAGAAAAAAATGTTAGGTGTATTAGGCTGAGTAGGTAGTTTGAGGTTGCAGAAGCAGATTGGTAATCACTTGTGGTCTTGTCAAGAAATACTTATCTCACTTATGGCATTAGCACCATGGCAGTTGTTTGGTGGTACAACAAGGAAGCATGACTAACTTCCCCTTTCATTTCCTTAGAAATCATTCACTAACATCCCCTCAAGGACCTTGGGATCTGCCCAAAAAGTCCATTTTCAGTCCATTCTTATTAAAAACCAAGTTGACATCTAAGTTGACTGAGTGAAAAGAAGCCACATTTCTTGTGTAAAATTAATCTTTACACAATCCATTCATTTCCCTATGCTTAAGTTTCCATTCTATAAACTTAGCATACATTCATTTCCTTTTTATTCCATATTAAAATCTAACCCTGTTATCTAGCTCCCTAAATCATTTCCCCTACCCCTATTCTACAAGAAACTATATAAAAAAACCCCAAAAAACACTAAATATTCATCCCCATGGCGACTATAGCTATATAAACACAAGTCAGGAAACCTTAGGTCCATTTGGGACCCATTGTTAGCCCCTCCGCGTTCGCCACCCTTGGGATTTATTTAACTCCTAGTTAAATAAATAACCATATTAAACCCCACCACACATAAAACCATACCATTACCCTTCGCTCATACACATTATTATGGATTTCGTTTAAACACTTGGTTGAACGAATAACTATACTCCTACGCCAAAACACATTAATCTTTAATCTAAAGTCCAAAACCCACCCAAGGCCGTGAATAATTAACGTTTATCGGGTGTGCATTTCTATTAAACCCCGATCACTTTTCCCTCCCATCCACCGTAGGATCGGCCTTCCTAGATCCGACGACCATAATGAATATGGGCGTCCCTTCGTAGTGGTACGATAGTACCCGATGGTCGACGGTTTCACCGTCACACACCGGGACAGTTGTCGGCCTCCTATTGTATTGGGCCACCCCTGACACATACCACTCCTGTACCAAAAGCGGTCTGACGCAAACTGCTTACCTCCCTCCCTGCTTACCTACGTCACTGCATGACGATGCCGCCACGTCGCCTGCCACTGTGCTATACCTGTGCCATGTCACTCGCTCATGTCATCACCTTGCCACTGTGTCATGATGATGTGATCATCTACGTCACTCGCCACATCATCTTTCGTACTCGCTACCTGACAAAAAATATGTCATGATGACGTCATCCGAGGAAAGTGCCAAAAAGCGCCAAATTTCATAAATTTGGTTAAAAGTTGTGAAAATGACTATTTTTGGTTTATTTTTGTTTTTCGTTGTGTAAACGACGTGCATGCATTTTTCTGCTATTTTCACTCCCAGAGCTTCTACAGCTTGTCAACCTGCAATTCTGCTCCACAGCAGCGCTCGACAGCTCAACCTGTACCTGTCAAGTGCCCTCAGTGCCCTGTAAAGAGGTATTTATCCGCATTTCACCCGAATGCCCTGTTTTTTCTCTTCTCTATTCAAAATTGCCGAAGGTACCTACATTTTATCTCCATTTGCACTCCTACCAACCCTTCCCTGTCCGACATTTCTCATTCAAGCTGGTAATTCACAACAAACCTATAAATTTCAACTAATCTCCTTTGCAAACAAGCCATTCCTACACTCTATTCGTCTATATTCACTCACAAACTCCACAAATTGCTCAAACTTTGAGTTAAATTAGCCAAGGGCCCTGTTCTGAATAATTGCAAACCTATTTTCTTAAAAGGGAACCCTCAGTTTCCCGTTCCCTTTGCAGACTTGCCCCCTTGGGAAAAATTCAATACAAATCCTCTCAGCGTTCTTCCTACAGAGCCTGTAATTCAACAATTTTATGACAAAAACCTAGTCAAAGTGTTGTAAATTTGTTATTCATCATAAACTGAATACACAGAAATTGGTTTGGGAAAGAAAGTCAGTTTTCATACTGCTGTCAATATCCTTTGAGCTTAAATTCGACTTCCTATTGCTGTTTGACACCTACATTGCCATCCATACCAGCACTATCAAATATGGAGACTCTAGTAGCCTTGAACATTGCTCCTTTAAATGCTCCACATATGGACTTAGAGTGGAAACCATTAGCAGATAGAGACTTTCAGATCAAAGATATGATGGGCCTTACTTCTCACCTCAAAGCTGTGGGCCAATTCAAACACAATCACAGGAATAACACTGATATTTTAGGGATTTGGCAATCCAGCATGCCCATCTATTACCTTCCAGAAGTCAATGTGTTACCTGATTTCATCCACCTATGCCATGCACACTATGAACCCACTCTGAGGGAAATTCTCAGTCCAGATGGGTTTGTGCTCTTCTATATCACTCCTCAAACTATAAATGAAATGCTAAACTTTGACCCTCCTCAGACTCTGGTTACCCTCACAATGAAACTCTTGGTGGATCAGGGTGCAAGGCTCTCCAAAGTAGAAATATCAAGAGTTAGTCAGCTATTTATGAAGCCAGAGTGCCAATATGATCATCCTCCTCCCTATCATCAGGTTTCATTTAATGAAACAGGCAAGCTCATGGTGGACATGATTTCATACATCTTAGGATGCAAAACAGGAGAATTTGTGGATGAGACTGTATTCTTTCTCCTAACCAGATTCACCCCAGGGTAGCCCCCTGCTGTCATGTATGACTATGCCACATTCATAGCAAACAAGATACATGAAAAATTCATGATGATGGAGAGAGAAATATTGTTTAAATACACTTCTTATATATACCACATGTTTCTCTACTATCACCCAGATAGTTTCAAGGTTCCTCTCAGGAGATTAGACCCAAAGGGAGAGAGGAGATCGGTTGTTTGTTGGACCTCAGTTTTCCATAAAGTCCACCATTCTCCATACACATATTGTGAGTTTATTGACCTATTCATTTACCCTGCTACTTGCCTATTGATGGTGACTCCTCCTACCAGGCTTATTGTTGAAATGCAAAGGATCTTGCATCTTTCTAAGGTCTACAACATTGGTGATTGGTACTTCTACCAAAACCACACAGTAATTAGAATTTATGGGTGTGAGTTTTCTCCCTATAAGCTGCCAAGATATGTCCTGATGAGACTTTTTGCCTTGGAATATTTCAGGCAATTCAGTAGTGCAGACTTGACCCATTTCCATGGGAAAAACAAGAAGGCACAACTTAAAATTAGACACTAGTTGGGTCCCTTTGTTTTCAACAAAAGGGAAGAAGCATGGAAAGATGCAGACAACATGCTAGGACAAGAGCTCATGTTGAAACAGAGTTTCTACTGGTTACCATATGACCCTGAACACTTCATAAGCCTTAGAAGAATCAAACATAGGCTTTCAAGGTATGTGCACCAACTACCCCCCCACATTGAACAATATGCCAATCAACCAGAATGGGTAGAGGGCACCTTGGATGATGAAGAGCTCACTGAAGAAGAAAAATTAGAGAGAGACATGAAAGAAATTGAGAAAAGAATTGACCTGGATTATGTTTTACAGGTCACCTTCACACAGCCTCAACCAGTGGGAGAAAGCACTTCAAGTGCTACTTCAAGGCAGCCTGCTAAAGAGGCCATATCATCACCAGAAAAGGGAAAAGAAATTGAACATTCTGAACAGCAAAGCACAATGGAGGAGCAGCCATCCTCAAATCCAGAAAAGGGACAAGAGCAAAGCCCTTTATCACAAACAAAAGCACCAGAAATCCCTGTGCTACAAACTCCTCATAATGAGGAAAGAGGTAAAAGGAGGGATAGAATAGATGAGACACCCACAGGGACATCCACGGACTAGCAAGGAGAGAAAAGGAAGAGGCTAAACCCCTATGCCGAGGAGGAAATAACTGACGAGACCATAGGAAACATCAGGGGTGAGGGGACTTCTGAGTAGCAGATCCCTCCTATCTTGGAAACATCGGCTAGCTCCTTTCAGTAGGAGCAAGAGAAACAACCAGGTGGGGAGGTTTCATCCTCCTAACAGCAGGCCCAAAAGGGCTCGGATAGAAAGAAGGCATTCATAGAGATTAAAGCTAGAAATGAGCCTATAAGGTTTCAGCTTTACAACCAATTAATGAGAACGGCTCTGACAAATCAGCAAAGGCTAATGGCAGCCAATGATATACAAGTATGGAAGATGACACTCGGTCACTTCAAGCCTACTACACAGCAGCCACAGTCAGCTACAGATTACATTAGAACCAATTTGGAGGTATTAGCAAAAGATATTGATCCTCTAGACCAGATTGAATTACATAAGCAGACAGGAGAAATGGTTTATTCTACACTGGCAGACAAGGCTCTATTAGCCCACAGATTGCAGAACTCTCTATACAATACTTCTGCCCAGTTAGAGCTGGAAAAGGCATCATCATTAGCCAAGGATAATAGGATAAAATCCTTGGAGGAGATCATCATAGAGTTGGGACATGATCCCAAAGATCCCAAAGCCACATAGGCCTTGATTAGAAAAAAGGAGGAAGACATAGTAGCATTAAGAAAACAAATGAAGTTGTCAGTCACCATACATCCTCAAACTGCAGAAGTAGCACAACAACAAGAAGTAGAAGATGTGGTAAGTCTAATTATGAGGATGAAAGAAAGCATAATGGAAACAGAGAAAGCATTGTAGGAAGCTCAACGAAGGAAACAGCCAGAGTTGGCCCCTCAACCATCCCAAACTACTCCAATAGTACCAGCTCCAACAATTACAGCTCCTTCAACAGCAGTTACTTCAGCAGCGCCTCCCCCAGGTTCAACTTCAGCAGCAGGTACATCGACTTCACCAGATCCAACAGCAGCAGCAGTGAAAGAGGCTAGCTTGAGCATGGAGGCGATGATGAAAGAGATTAAGGCTCTTGAATTGCAAATGGCAGAGATGAAGGAAACAAAAGGAAAGCTAGCCAAGATTGAGGCTAGTTATGATAAGTCAAAAATGACAGTTGCTGAGAAAACTAGGGAAGTAAAGGCCCTGGAAAATAAGATAAAGGCATTGGAGAAAGACCTCACTCTCCATAGGAACTTGACTGGGATAAAAACAATTTTGTGGAATAAGATTGGTCAATCTCTTGCTGAACAATGGAAAGGAATACAAACCATGTTTGACCAAATAGAATTGATAGTTGTAGCTCAGCATGAAACTCATAAAGCCAAAACATTGATAGCGAATAAGCCTGAGCAAGCTTCTCGATTGATTCACTTTTTAAATACTAGTACCAGTGACCAGCTGGCAGCACTAAACATCCAGAATGGGACAGAAACTATAGTAAGAGTCAAGAAGGTGCTGACCATGACGAATTTTGTCGAGACTATAGAAAGGAAGTGCCAGGAAATGCAGATAGAGGTAAATGCTTTTAGACAGAGGCTTGCAAATTTGCAAACCAAAGGTTTACCCAACCTGGTTACTAGTGCTGGAAGGCTATTAAAGCAGGAACAGTATGCAAACAGGCTCAGTACCTTCATACAAAATCAAATCACAGCATCATCTAGCAGCACAGAAGAAGCATTCCCTCCCACAGGGCAGAGTTTATATGACAAGCTGGAGGATTTGTTTTACATAGAGCATGAAGTAGCACACCTTTTTCCAGTTTGGTCGAATTATTATACCTACACTGAAGCCGATGAAACATTATACAAGTTAAGAAAACATCAATTGCCAATTGAGGGTTGGTGGCAAAGTTTGCTTCATATTTTTAAAGTGGTTTGAATCTCTTCTCATTTATGGACTACATGAGGAAATTGTATGATGTAGGTCAGCTACCATAAAATTCAAACGAACAGTAGGTGAAATTCGCACTAATACTCAAAAGCACAGAACAGGTGTCAAAGAACAGCACTACAAGACAACATTTCAAGGAAGCGGTCACCCACCGACTACCAGAGCCGAAAGGTCAACAACACACAGGACACCTGCCACGATGAGTAAAGAGCTTTTAATTCCCCAGTTATTTCTGCAGGATTTTTCCACAAATCATTATTAATTATGTCAGAAGTAGATGGATACATTGATGTCCAGATATTTCCCTATGAGATATTTTGTAAAAACTCCTATATATACTTGTAAAAGATATGTATTGTGGTTGATGATTTCTTCGTTCTGAACTGTGTTGTAACATATCAGACTGTGTTAATACAAATGGCTGTTGAAGTTCATTGTGCATGAATGATTTGAAGGTGGATTGGATGTTCTGGGACTTGCTACAGAATTCCCGTGTCATGCTATAGAACAATAAGTTATACTAAAATGTGTCTTATGTTTTCTATTTTGTAAATCTCATCTATGTTTTGTGATCTTGGTAACAGAGAAGAAGAATAGCATAAGATTTGTTTGAATGCACCTTATGTTCAATCTCTGTTATTTATTATGTTTTCTTCAGGATTAGTCATAAATATGAATTCTTAACTGCTCATGTTTGCACTAGTTCTCTCATTTTGAATACTGTTTAGGAATTCTTAATTGCTCCCGCACAATATTCATCCATTTTCCCTCTGTCAATATAGTGAAATATTCTTGATTGCCTTTCATTCCTTGACTTCATTCCATCATTACCAGATTTGAAAGTTCTTCCAAGCCTGCCTATCCTGCTCTGTGGTACTACCTTTTCGCCAAGAAGACCTTTCAATAATTACACTCTGAGTGACTCCATTTCCTAATGGAAAAAACAGTTATATACTTGCATCCCAGTTCTATTTGAGGTCACCATCCAACAAACTTAAAACCAAACCTTGTTCATCATAACTAGCCTAAACACTTCAAAACAAAGCTAAATTACAAAGAGAGAGCCCTCTCTGGTTGCAGGTAGGCTAGGACCTGCAGCTAAAAGATTGTTTAGTGGTTACCTTGGATGTATTCCCTACAGGAAGGAGGGAACAACCTGAGTGATAACACACCCGTTGTATTTAATGATCCAAATGTGAAATGACATCCACCCATGGAATTTACCCATGGTATTGAGAGTTTGTAGATCATATCTCAAAATTTTGGTTTGAAATTTACAAAAATAAATAACATATATTTATTCCTTGCAAAAAAAAAATTCTAAATTAAAAAAAGAAATTGGTCGAATTAGAGTTTGAATGAGGGAGATATCAATGACTTAGAATTAGTTGTGTTGCAGAAATTTTTCAGACGACAATTTGTCTATGAGGGATCTCCTATCATTTTTACATATTTTGTGCATAATTTAATAAAAATGATTGCAAATCTGAGCCCCTATTGAAAATTCAAACAATTTCAAAAAGTAATTGGTCAAATCAGAGTTTAGATGAGGGAGATATTGTTCATTTAAAATCAACTATTTTTTCAGAACTTTTGTCACAGTGAGACAGTTGCAGAACAAATTTGAGTTTCTAGAGTGTCCAAGTAGGGAGTTCAATCACATGGGAAGATGCATAATGATCATTCTATTTTGAAAAATAGGTAATAATAAAGATTTAGAGTTATATTAACCGATTTATGTCCATTTTAAATTAGTTTTTATATGTGGAGTAGCATTCAGAGCGGGTTCCCTTTAGAGATGTGCCCTCCCACCCTACCTTAGTAGCCACCTACTTAACATCCATAAGTTTCAGCATAGCAATATCTGTCTTGGGTTATTTGGAGATGTGCCTTACCACCCTAGGCTATGTAGGTACCTACTACTTTATCAACAATCAACATCATGATTATGGGTCAATCACACAAAATCCTCTTCATCAAAGTCCATTTAGTAGGCCACATGTGGTTAGTATCACAGTTGGTCACAAAGATTATAGGGTATCTCTATCCTCGTATCTTTGTTTATCATGGTTATGGGTCATCCACAAACCCACACTTCATCGAAGTCCATTTGATAGGTTGCACACTATCAGTATCATAGTTGGTCACAAGCATTACAAGGTATCTCTATCCTTGGATCTTCATTCATTGTGGTTATGGGTTAACCACACAAAACACTTCTCTTTAGTGGATCTTTATATTCAAAAAAGGCTTCTTAGGATGGAACTTTGTGCAATGGGGACCATTGCTTCTTAAGGAGGGAGGAATGATCCGAATGGAAAATTACATCCACCCATGATATTCACCCATCCATGGAATTTACGCATGGTATTGCAAGTGGAATCCACCCATGGTATTCATCCACCCATGGAATTTACCCATGGTATTGTAAGTGACATCAACCCATGGTATTCATTCACCCATGGTATTTTCCCGTGGTATTGCGGCATCCATCCTTGCTTTTCATCCTACCATGGTATTTATAAATTCATGGAATTCACCCATGGCATTGTATGTCAAATCCACCCATGGTATTCATTCACCCATGGTATTCACCCACCCATGGAATTTACCTGTGGTATTGTAACGAAAAAAATGCTATAAGTAACAAGTCACATTTTGTAAAAGGACATATGGTCCACCACAATGTAGCTTTTACAAATATTCTCTATTTTAATAAAAAATTCTTGTTGGCTTTGTTTAATGTGTTTTCTCCTATTTTCTTCTTCCATTTCAATTTTTCATATCTTGGCGGCCTCTCCCCAAGATCCATTTCACTTTTTTAGAGCTTGGAGGCCTGCCCCCAAGATCTAGATCACACATCATGCTTAACCATATTATGTACCATCCCTATGTGTTTGGAAACCATTATTCTAAATACATCTGGCATGTCCATAACATGCTACAACCATACAAAACTAGGGGGAACATGTGTCCCTACATCTCCTCATCATCGTTTGGAGAATCACGCGCTAGTTGGGCCAATATACTTGGACCCTTTACTTGAGTACTTGGAACACAATGGTGTTCCACCAGCTCATCTAATTAAGGGCATAATTACCACCTTTGTGCCGACCCCCCCACTACATATGTTGGGGGGTAGTGTCCCATGCTTGGGGGCATGATGACCCTTGGCCACATTCTCACTTGATCAACATAAGTCTCGACCTAGACCTCAACGATGTAGGTATGTTCAATTATCCTTTCATTCCTTGGATAGATTTTCCTACCCATCTCTTCAGCGAGCCATCAACACATCACATATCATAGATGCTTGATACCATATCTTCAAATATTATACTCTATTTGATACGACATTTACCACTTGGTCCCCATGTTTGACTTGGTGGGTGGGCATGATCCTAGAACTTTTCTAGTAGTCCATTCTTGTATTCTCTTCTCTCCATTCATTCCTTTATTCTTCACCAACTACCATCCTTCCACAAAGCATTAAGGCCATTTTTAGACAAGTAAGGTCACCTACCTGAAAGTTACATATCTAGATTATGATGGTCGATTTTTTCAATATGATCTCCTCAAAATTTAGGGCCTTATCCTCCTCTCCAAATTCTATAATAGCTCAATATGCAGATGAATTAGATTTGTGGGAAAGAATCCCTTTTATTGGGAAAAGTGTTGTCGGGAAAACTAGTGTCCATTCAAAGCTGCTAGTCCCACTAAGACAGGTAGCTATCTTAGAAACAAACAAACTAAAGTCATTTCTGATTTCCTTTATGAGAGATAGTTGAGAAAGAAGCAGAGAGTACCAACCTGAGTCTTTCGCTTGCCTCCTTTCTTGTTTCCTCTCACCTTTGACAGAAATTCACCACTCTTTCCTCACTTGTCTCGCCTCAAAGAACACTTGTGGAGTCAAAGCAGCATGATACCATCAAAGTACAGAGATCTATAACTATAAACAATATAGGATCATATATATATTAACCATACAAATCCATATATCAAGACAAGATTTAGAGATACACAAACATATGGAGGAAAATGTAAATAACTTTATTGATGGAAGTAGTAGAAGAGAGGATTACAACCCATTGGTCTAACCCAACACCATCCTCCCAGCATGAAAGCCCTCTTCACCTCGTGAAAAGCATAGATCACCCAACAGTGTTGCACAGAGAAACCAACAACACTTCCTTACAAAATACAAAATTCCAGCCTCTGGATCTCTAGGATGAGGGATCCCCATATAGATGTTTTCAGGTGGGTGAGTAAGCTTCTGGGTTGTTGATTAGTGTCATTTATCTAATAGTTCTCAATTCCACTTGGAGATTTCATGATCTCTTACTCATCCTTGGGTGAATTCAGAGAGGGAAGTGTCACAGGAGAAGTTTCTGGAATATTCCATGATCATCCACTTTGCAAACTGTCTCTGCCATTTGTCTACTCTCACCCATCACACCGCATAGAAGGGATTTTCAATATGCATCGCACCCCTCATGTGCATTAGGTGGGATGCATCACACTTTGACCATGGAGCATGTGAGATGGTCCAATTTTGACCAGTTCTAAGTGGTGTTTCATGGAGAACTTTTGGGAGATGATGTAATTGGCTGTCCTTGTTCCTTTAGGATATGAAACAACATTTTTAGGGAATTAGAAGCCCTTGGTTTATGGACATATGTGATTGGGGTTGCAGTGCCCAAATATGTCTATAACAATTGCACCCTAAAGAATGAGGTCGTAAATCTTCTGACATCGGGTGAAATGCTTTATCATGAGGATCCGAGGTTTTTCAAACTAGAAGGTGACCTGTAATAAGATACAATACAATACATTATCTTCATAATATTGTTATGATCTAGCTAAGGTGGGCATTCCCATGCTCAGCTTTATATATTCATTTTCATGTACATAGGACAGGCAATTGTCTATGTGGCAGACTGATGATTCTGGTAGAGGCATCATCCTTTACCTTGGATGATTATCTGTGCAGTAACGATGTACATTTGATGTTTTTATTTTCTTGAATATATTGCAGCCCGGATGGATGAAACTAGATCCAGGGTCTTCAAAACTTGTTCAATCTTCGCTCGAAGTACGAGTCGATCCATGTGAAAAGATGTTCTGGCATCGAACATGGAAAGACATCACCTATTTACCAACCAATGATGTAAGTTGTTAACAGGCGTGAGAGGAATCACTGATAATGATAATGACCCTCAAGGTACTGTAGTACAATTCATGTGGTGTGAATATATGAGTCAGTGTTGAACACCACGCAAAATCTTTTGGTCAAAGGCCATTAATGTAAACCTATCACCGGAAGTGAGAAACTTGCTATTGAGGCATGCAAGCTTCAAAGTACTAAAAGGGTTGTTCCTAGGTCGACTTCTTGCATAATGAGCTAATGTCAACAAGAAGTGACCTATTGTAGGAGGGCATTAATAAATCCCACATCTACTACATGAAACGGATCAAATGATTTTGTGGAGGTGAAAATGATCTGATGTTACAAGGTTTAGGGTGGCAGTCATGAAAGAATGAAGGGTGAAGGTATTGCAATGGATGAGACACAAGCTGGGTCGATGAATTCTCTAAGCAACTTCTCTTGAACATATCGGCCACAATGAAATGGATTGGTAGCATTAACCCCAAAAATGGATGGTATGGTGGACCAATGGTGATATGAGCGGTGAACGGAATAACCCAACCCGACTCAATCATGGTGATGGAGTGAAAGTGTCATGTTCAAGAGTGACCTACCAATAAAGTTTCTTCAAGTTTTCTTCCCAATTTTTCCCCAGTCAATGCTGACCAGTACCTATTTATTTTTTTCAAGCTCGAGGAGGATAACATATGCTTGTTATATAATTTTCCTTTCGGGCAAACCTGTCGCTATGCTTTAACAAGCCTAGCGACGGTGAAACTCACTCTTGTCTACATGGACAAGTTTGTCACTATTGTTTTCACGAGTTTAACAACAAAGATAACTCGGTCCTTTTCAATTTTAGAGAGTCTAAAAAAGGGATGGAAAGGAAACTCCAGTATTCCTTTTTCGTAATATAATCCCTTAAGTCTGAAAAAGTATAAAATAATACAAAAGGGATGAATTTCTGATAGTTTTAATGAGCCAAACAAGACAAATGCTCGATATTTTTGTGTAATGATCCCTCGGGTCCAAAAAGATTAAAATATAGAGGAGGGGTAGCACTTCTAATTGCTTTAATGAGTTCGAGAGGCCAATTGCTCAGCAATCTTTTCATATTTTACGAGTCAGATGAAAAGAGCTTAAAGGAGAGTCATTTTTTGAGGAATGAGTGATATTTTCGGGTAGCAGCTGGTTCGAGGTGAGGTTTGGAACTTTTCAATCACGGTAGTGTAAAGAAGATTGGCTAATAGAATCATTCATTGTAACTACTCCTCAAAAGGGGTAAACAATCAAATGGAGGCGTATGATTGGCTAAAAGGAGTGGAGGTGATGGTAAGAACATGACCAAGGCTCAAAAGCTGATGATAATGCGATCGTAATGGTTATTTACCGAAGGTGGGTTCATTTTTTAATGAGATTAATCTCTGGTGGAACATATGCTCATGTCTAGGTTTATTTTTTAATGAGCTTGAACTTCGTGTAAAACTGCTCGTGCCAGTTGTATAATAACGATGTCTCATCAATGGGTTCATTTTTTAGGGAGCTTGCCCCATTCGAAACATTGCTCCAGATCCTTTCATTATGCAAGCTAGGAATGACCAATCCTACAAGTTTGAAGGGTTAGGAACCTACAAACTAAGAAAATAAATGGTCGCTTTTCACTTGCATGCAAAAATGTTTGCATGGCCCCAGGTATAGCGAACCTTTTTCCATGCCCCCAGGTATAGCAAAGTAGATTTTCCAAGCTACCATATAGAAGTTCTTGCATCCACAAGATGGTTCCATCCGTGCATCAGAAAGAAACACTTCCTCGGCTTAGTCCATTGAAACAAATGAAGGTGATTCTAGCTCCAATCACCTAACCTTGACGAGTTAATATTATTCTATTCTAATCCCATTTTCCTAAATGGACGGGTGTGTTAGAATAGTCATATATCCTCTGTGTAAACCTACCCTATACCCAAAGTTTTTCTGCCGAAGCAGACCAGGGTGCATGCCCCCTGGGTTTAGTCACATTCACCGAATCACTCACGTTCATTAGGTGCATTGATTGGAGATTGATGAGACATTCCTTGCGCAAAAAGACTAGTTAGGGATGTAACTTGACTATTAGCTATGTGTGAACCGAGGAATGAAAGCTGGTCTACGAGTTGGACCACTCTGCCTTCATGCGGAAAACACATCACCTGAAAGAGTGGGGAAACAATATCTCCCACGCTATAAATGTAGTCACGCCCAAGGAGTAGATTGTAATATAAAGGTCCTTGGACTGCCATTACATTCAGAAAAATGGTTTTCCTTCTCAAAGTTATAGGCAAATTTGGAAGGATCCCTAACGGTCAACTAGTTCCTTTGTTGAAGCCTGTCAAGTTTCGCATCTCAAGTAGAAGCGATGGCGAACCAAGCGCTTCCCAAGCAGTTGAGGAAAGGATACTCACAGAAGCCCCTTCATCTTTGATAGTACCGACCATGACCATTCTATGAGCTTGTAATATGATTTGAAATGGTACATTAGATGGTAGACGAGGTCTGCCTAGTAGATTCCAATCGAAGGGAACGACTAGGTTGCTTGGAGGTGGGACCAAATCAATGGCGAGATACATCTCCGATGAACTTCCTTCCTGCGGTAAAGGAATGGGCAGATTTCCCCCATGTTCATTAGAGTCTGTGTTTATGAAAATAATTTGAACAGTGTCATTCTCATTCTCTTTGGTGAATGTATCATCTGAAGGTAGACCTTCTAAAGATAAGACTAGGTCGTCTGTCGTCTCCACCTTTTGACTTTGTTCCGGTGTGGACTCAGAGGGTTTGTCTTTAATGATAGATGCTTCGACTGACCACAAATGTGTGTCAGTCATATTTTCAACTAGTGATGGACTTGGTAAGAGTTTCTTGTATCTAGGAGGAAGCCGTAGCGGTGAAGCAGGACGGTTATCCAATACTCTTTTAGTTTCGTCTAGGAAGGGACAACAGTGGATGGCATGATCGACTTCACACAGTCTACAAGGAAATTTATATATTCCTTTCTGTCCATTGATTTCATTTTCACTAGTTGACAATGTACTCTCAACATAATCGTCAGAGGTTGATGACACCGGATTATGCAAATGAGGAGACCAATCCCTTAAGATCTATGGGATGCAAGGACAATCTTGATGATAGTGGTCCCCTTTGCACATAACACATAGAGATTTAGGTTTGGACGATGCAGTGTGTGGATTTTCGCTAGATGATGTATGGTTGACCCTTTTTGTCATTGGCTCCTTCTTCTTCTCCTTCCCTTTCTTCTTCTTCTTAGTTACTCGGTTTTTAGTTTTACTAGCTTCACCAAGTGAAGAGGAAGAAGGAGACGAAGAAACAAACGAAGTAGAAGGTTGGGGGGTAACTTTAGTATCATCTAGTCACTAATTTGATTACTCAAGAATCACAGTGCTTTGAATGATAGAAGTTGAGAAGACCCATATTGGCAGACCAATTGTCAGTCCTGGAAGGGACAATGTGGCCATATGAGGTGCACCAACATCTCCCCAAGAGGAGAAAGGACTAGGATTCCCCCAAGGGGAAATCCTTAGTGGGACTCCATTTTCTCAAACTAAGATCAATGAGGGAACAATGACTATTCCAATTAAAATAAATTTATGAAAGCTTTGACACAACTTGCTTTTTCAATTTTTAAGAGTCGAGAAAAAGCTAAAGATGACTCTAGTCGCCTTCAATTTTTAATGAGCCTGAAGTGACAAGTGCTCAGATGGACCTTTTCTTTTAAGGAGTCTAGAAAGGAACGAAAGTGACTACTCTAGAAATCTAGACAGAGG
Organism: Pinus taeda; assembly: GCA_000404065.3. Classification (NCBI taxonomy): domain Eukaryota; kingdom Viridiplantae; phylum Streptophyta; class Pinopsida; order Pinales; family Pinaceae; genus Pinus; species Pinus taeda. Next base: position 127,460 of record APFE031384787.1, on the reverse strand, counting down.
GATTACTAAACCAATCGCAAAAATTCATAATACTTTTTACGGTACGGCATTCAACCTTCCCGAATGCTATGTTCAATGCATTGTGATCGATAGGGCGGCAAACACAGCTTCCTAAGGATAAAGAATATAGCCTATTGTGGTCTCCCAATATATACTTGACGATCCATGAAAGCACAAGTCCGTATTGGCACTTGTCGTCTCAAAGAGGAGGAATCACCCAAACTACGAAGAAACCGATAGTTACCAGGCTTTACGATGCCAGAATATGTCTCTAGCCTAGTCTTCTAAATGTTGTGCATTAGGTTCCAAAGCATTTTTATGTTCATTAAATTTATTTTATACTTGATCTTTCTTAAGAAGTTTTCCTTTAAAGTTCACTGTGTGATGTAGATATACAATTCCTAAATATGTAACCTAAGATGATAAACAGTCATTTACTCTTATCTTTTCAATGAAAATCCTAGCTACTAGGGAAAGAGAAGTGAAATTCTTTCAACATAGAGTAGAGAGAAAACACTAGATGCACTGTCCTAAATCAAAATCAACAAGCAGGCTAAATGCAAATGCACATGCATGTATTTTTTTGTCACTTTCTTAATGTGTGAATGACAAAAAGAATGCTAAGTACAAATCTGAACTATTTTTTCTCTCAAAGCGACAATACTAACAATTTTCTCTTCAAAAGACGAAAGGAAGACGAAGACAACACTTTGCGATTTCAAATTCAAAAAACAAAAGGAAGACTAAGACAATACTTTGCGATTTCGAATTCAAAAAATGAAAGGAAGAATACTTTGTGATTTCGAATTCAAAAAACAAAAGGAAGGCTAAGACGACACTTTGTGACTTCGAATTTAAAAAACGAAAGGAAGGCTAAGAGCGACACTTTCAACTTCAATTTGAAAAATACTTTCGACACTTGAAATAATATTAATTCAAATCAAATACAAGAGTAATAGTGTAATCGACTATCAAAAAGAGTAGGATTCTTTTCTTTGACTGAAAATGACACTTGCGACACTTCCAAATCAAAAGATGACAATTCGATTAAGCTACTTTTTGTAAAGGAGAACTGTAAATGGTGAAAAATACATAAAAAAATTCACAATTCTTTGTACAATGGAGGCTAAATAATGCAAAGGAAGGGAGTTTCAACAATGGTATACTGATCACAGACAGCAAAACTCCTAAATAAAGCTAAAGACAATGAATAAAAAAACCAAAATCTAGAAGCAAAAACAGTCTTATATGATCATCGCACCTGTAACACAGGGAAACAGGGATGCATCTCACCTACTGCACATGGGAGATGCGATGCATCTAGACTGTCAAAAAGAGATAGTGCGATGGTCCAGGCACGAGACTTTAACTTGGTTTTTGGTCATAGTTTGCAACTTAGTTCAGGGATTTAGGCTGAGATAATGATAGTCAGTAAATACAAAGTATAGGGGCTGATCGAATGAGGTTACTGGAGCCACCAGCAGGGCACTTAGGATGTTTTCTAGTTAGATGTTTCATTCATAAACTAACCTGAAGATTGACTGAAGTACCATTTATGTACTTTGCAGTTGCATAGCAAAAGCAGTTCAAAGGCTACTTGGCATAACTTCAGGCTCCGTTTGTAGTTTATAAAGCAAACAAACTAGGAATAAGCAAACAAGATATTATCCCCCCAACAGAGTCACCATTTTGTTATCGAGAAAACTAGTGTCCATTTAGAGCTGCAAGTTCCACTAAGATGGGTAGCTATCTTAGAAACAAACAAACTAAAGTCACTTGCACTTTGCTTTATGATAGATAGTTCAGAAAGAAGTACAGAATACCAACCTCAGTCCTTCGCTTGCCTCCTTGCTTGTTTCCTTTCCCCTTTGACAAAAATTCACCACTCTTTCCTCACTTGTCCCACTTCAGAGAACACTTGTGGAGTAAAAGCAGCATGATACCATCAAAGCACAGAGATCTATAACCATAAACAATATAGAATCAGATATATATTAACCATACAAATGCATATACCAAGACAAGAATTAGAGATACACAAACAAATGGCGGAAAACTCAAATAGCTTTATTGATAGAAGTAGTTGAAGAGAGGATTACAACCCATTGGTATTACCTAGCACCATCCTCTGAGCATGAAGGCCCTCTTCACCTCATGAAAAGCTCAGATCACCCAAAAATGTTGCACAGATAAACCAACAACACTTCCTTACAAAATACAAGATTCCAGCCTCTGGATCTCTACGATGAGGGATCCATATATAGATGTTTGTAGGTGGGTGACTCAGCTTCGGGGTTGTTAATTAGTGTCATTTTTCTGATAGTTCTCAATTCCACTTGGATAATTCATGATCTCTTACTCATCCATGGGTGAATTCAGAGAGGGAAGTGTCACAGGAGAAGTTTCTGGAAGATTCCATGATCATCCACCTTGCAAACTGTCTCTGCCATTTGTCTACTCTCACCCATCGCACCCCATAAAAGGAATTTTCAGTATGCTTCGCAGCCCCCATGTGCATTAGGTGGGATGCATCGCACTTTGACCATGCAGCAAGTGAGATGGTCCAATTTTGACCAATTATGAACAGTTTTTCATGGAGAACTTCTGGGAGATGATGTAATAAACTGACCTTGTTGCTTTAGGGCATGAAACAACACTTTTAGGGACTCAGAAACCCTTGGTTTATGGACATCTGTGATTGGGGTTGCATTGCCCAAATATGTCTATAACAAAAAGCCTCATTTTTTTGTCAACCATTGCGACCAAGTCATAGCTCTGTTTGATGAATCGTCAGAACCGTTGGAAATATCTCACCAAGTTCTTTAATGGGTCTCCATTTGTTTTTGGTAATTTGACACTACACCAGGAAGCCATTTTTTCCATTGGGTCTCGCTTTGTCACCTATTAAAATCAAATTTCTTCATTTGAGCGACTCGTAGTATGCTACCACTTTACCTTTGCAATGTTTGACCCACTTGTCAATTTTGTTCATGAGTAAGAATTATTTACTCATGTCGTTATGGTCCCCTTCGAGCCTCCCCCATGTGGTAGAATCATTGAGTGCCCTTTTTAAGAGAATGTGAGATGAGTCACCCTTGCATCTATGGGGTCTGTTCTGAGTCCCCTTGAGTCTAGTTATAGTGTTTCATACATATTTGTGTCACATCCACCCCATTATATTCATACTTGACCCCCATCTCTACTACTCTGTCTTTTCCAAAACCTTGTTTGAGTCATTGATCATCCCTATCGGAATCAAGTCAGTTGCTATCAGATCAACCATACATATCATTCTCAACCAAGAGAAGTAATAAATTTTCCACTCATCTTGTTTTCCTCCATGATCATCCCTGGTGTCAGTCCATCAATCACTCTACTATGATACCTCGTGCCTTTTTTAAGTATTCGTTATTTCCTTAACTCTGGCAGGCCATCTTTTGTCGACATCAACACATTTATTCTAGAAGTGTGATCTAGAGAGTAGTGTACCTTGGTCACAGCCTTCATCTTTGTTCAGTGCATAAAATAAAGGGAATCATCATTGTCCTTTGACTTGGTTTTTTCTCATGTGTGCAATGCCAACTCCTTATCACACGATTGAGAATCATACACTTGACGGTATGGTGATTCAGTTGATTTTCCCAGTGATTCCTGGGTGTGTGATATGTTCTAGACCTCATGAGAGGGTGGCCCTTTAAGTAGACCTTGCATGTCCAGATGTTTGCAAATGTTCATCTAACATTAGATATAGTTCTGCAAATGTGATGGGTTCAATTTCAGTCACTTTCAATACCCACAGCATGAACGTCTTCTTTAGATGAACCATTCATATCTTCAAAGCCCTCTCCTATTCAACGAGGCTTATTTGGTTTTGATCCCCTCTCAACATGTCATCTTGAGGGGCATTATGTTTCATGCAGTTAGATGTTATTGTATTTAGTCTTGGCCTATGTCTTTTCAAGAGCATTATGTATATGGGACCCATTGTTTTGTCTTTCTTCCTATTGATGCTAGCATGTCATGTATCATGTACTTTGTAGCTCAGTACCACATTGTTGGGCTCACCATTATTTTTGTATGCAGTGATCTCGGTGGCTATGAGTAAGCCTCCCTCGAATCATTCGATGTCATGTACTCTAAAATAAAAGGAGACTTATATTAGTTTAGTAGGTCTCTCCCCCTCCATAATTGTCTATCCTTGCATTGCTTTAGCTATCCATCTCTCTCTCTCTAACTTTTTTTTAGTGTCTTCTAGAAGTGTAACCTACAACGTATTTTGGTCATATGATTTTCTCCTAACAGTCATACATTGGGGGGGAATCTGTTATCACCAAAAAATGATCACGTAGCCATTTCTAACTAGGTGGATTAAAATACACCATGTAGGATTAATTTTATCATAGTAAAATCACTTTCACCATGGGAAATAATTTAGTAAACCATTTATTAAATTATTTTATGACTAAAATAAAAATAAAAAAACCATGAGAATAATTGAATAAATCATTCGTTGTTTAATGTTCTCTATGAATAATTATTAAAACATTGTTTGATAATTATTTCTTGTCACATTTGACTAAATCTACTAAGAATAATTAAATAAATCACTATTTATTTATTATTCCTTATTTCCATTATTGGAATAATTGTTTAATAATTATTTCAATCTCACACCATTCTTAATCCTCATGAAGTAATTAATAGATCATTTTTTGTTAATTATTTCTAAATAAATATATTTGACCATTTTAAATATATTTTCCCTCTCCAAGAAATATAATAAAGTATTCCTAACGGTTAGATCTTGGTTTGTTCAATACTATTATATTATTCTCCACTTTCGAGATTAACTCAATACTTTCTTATAAATAGGAGGGTTTTCCATTCATTTTTTAACATGATCATTATCATTATCACCATTATCATCTCCTTTTATCTAAGCTTGCACTTGAGTTCTCCACATTGTTTTGGGTTTTTCACACATTGAGAGAGAGAATCAATTACTGAAGCATCTAGGACATCAAAGGACCCATCCCACGAAGGGGGATTTGCAAGCCCTTTTTGCAGATCTCCTTCACCAGGTGTTGTCAATCAAATATTTATTTATTTTAAAGTATTTAAATTTGGGTTACTATATTATATACATATATTATTGTTTTCTAATTTGGATCATATAAATTTTTTTGTTGCAGGTTTTCCAACTTTTCTAACAAATTTGAAGCGTAAGTAGTCACAAATTGTTGTTAGGGTTACCTCTCACCTAGTGACTTAAGTGAAGTGTTTTTGGTACACCTTCCAAGAAATTTCACACTAACAAGGGTCATTTGGTGCTTTCTCATGTGCTCATGCGCTCGAGGAAGAAACTAAAATCCTCAAGGGTGCACTTTGATGAGACGAACGATGATTCTTCGAGGCCTTCAGGAATTCAAGGTGTTCTCATGCACTCAAAGTGATAAATATGGCACACTGGTGCCTCCGAAGTGATGAAGGAACATATCTTTGAGCCTTAAAGGTGTGCTCATGTGCTTAAAGACAAGGAGGGCATAATGGAACATGCTAAAGGGATGAATGCCAAATATTCAAGCCTTCAGGGTGTGCTCATGTGCTCAAGAAGGGCACAATTCTTCATGGTGAAGGAATGTGCTCAGGAGGAAAACTAGTCTAATCTAGGGCATAGTTTTCAAAGTTCATCAGGCTTAAAGTTCCAGAAGTATGCTTCACCTAAGGATGGCTCAAGAACAAGCCTAGCAGCAAGATTTCATGATACAAATGAGAAGAAGAAACATATACAAGCTTGTATGGATGTTGTCGCAATCATGGTGGGAATATGAAAGGTCAAAGAACATGCATAGTTTCATCTTGCGACAACAAATTAACACCTGCAAATGTAAGATTGAATAGAAAAGATGGTAAATAAACTAAAAAACAATGAAATTCCAGCAAGGAAATCAAGATCGACATTGAAATCATGAAAATAAATGAATAGATTCAACATGCAAAACTTACTTGTAACAAAGATTAACAAAGAGTTTCTTGATCTAAAGTTGTGCCCCCGACCCAGATGAGAATTATTATGAAAATGAATGATTAGCTGAGTTAATTTAAAATATATTACATGCAAAATTGTCTCATGCATGATCACCACTTGTCGACAAGTGAATGAGTTAGTTTAGGGAAGTTATGTGCGCTCATATTTTCTAGGAGTGTGCCCACATGGAACAAGGATGCCTATGCATGCATTAAATAAGGATGCATGTCTTCAGCATGAAGGAATGCACTCAAGGAGGGGACATTTCTTCAACACGAAGGAGTGAGCTAAAGGAGGGACCACTTCTTCAGCCCAAAGGAGTGCACTCAACACATGAGCATGTATTTGAGATATATAGGTGTGCTTTTTCCTTTAAAGGGAGATTTTATTTATTTTCTTCTTTTTTTTTGTGATTTTGAGTGCTTTTCAAGTGTGTGCATGGTAAAATTCTAGTTTCTAAGTTAAGAAAATTCATGAGTCCTCCTAACCATGAACAAGATAACACAAGTTCTTCTAAGGGTTAGGTGACGACACTTAAGAAACATTGATTTGGGAGGATTCTCCGCTAGGAGAAAAAATAAGAATAACAAAACAAACAACATGACAACACTAAGGGGCTTGAAACGACAATTCCTTTAGGCTCCAAAATTGACTTACAATTTTTTTTTGGAGTTTTGTTGTCACAGTGACAACACTTGGAGACACACTAGGAGAACCACATCTTCTATGAAATTGTTTCATTTAGGCACAAAACCTCAATTCTCCGTGAGGTATTGATTCAATTAGTGAGCTACCTTAGCTCCACACTCTTACCCAATTAATGATATAGTCTTACTAGTTCCACTGCTCGACATAACAAAAGACAAACAAATCCATATCATTATCCTATCAATGTAAGTAAAGGTAATATAGCACGACGATTTAAAATAATCTGAGTATGAGTTTTACATATCTAGTGTTCCCTCATTGCCAGCAGACCTAGAGTGTACCCTGACAGAGTCACTTTGGGAATACAAATGTTGCTTCGCTTCCAGTGAGCTTGAATAGTACCCCGACAAAGTCACTTGCTTCACCTCCTTGTGCAGGAAGCCTTTCTCTTATTTTACCCTTTGTTTTTCTTTTTTTTTCATATTATTGTGCTTAAGCACTTATTATTTCCAATGGGTGGAAGAGAGATCCCTACTTATTGAGAGCAAAAGAGGCTTCTCTTTAGAAACAAGTTTAAGATTTCTAATTCTTTTTTCACTAAAAATTTTCCACTTATCTTACACTACTCGAAGAGATAAGAAAGAACACAGTATTCATAAACAAGACTTAGTGTAGGAATCAAAATCCTAAATAGATACAGGCATCATGATTTTCTTACAGCTTCTTGGCTGAAGGATCATATTTTCCATCAAAAAATAATCAACTTGAAATATATAAACCAATAACAAAGAATATGGGAGTAGATAAGCTAGCAGTTGTGCGTTATCACAACTTTCCTTTGATGAAATACTAGTTAGAGTCTAAAAAAATACTTTCTGTGTTTCTTTTTCTTTTATTTGCAAAATCCAATCTAGAAATCATGTATTCGTGTTTTTGAATGCTTGAAGAAATGAGATTAATATGAATCATAGCCCTCTCTCTCTCTCCTCTCTCTCTCTCTATATATATATATATATATATATATATATACATATATATATAAATATATACATATATAATATTAAAATATATAAATTACATATAAAATATATATAATAAACATATATATATATATATATATATACATATATATATATATATAATACATATATATATATATATATATATATATATATATATATACATATATATATATATATATATATATATATATATATATATATATATATAATATATAATATAAATATATATATATATATATATTAGTATATATATATACTTGTAGCTGAATTTGGCATGACCAAAGAGGTGAAAGGCTCTAAAGAAGAAACTTGCTTGGTACGTGGTGGAAGCATGAAAAAGGCCTGAAGATAGAGGAAACAAGGTTAAAAATGTGACACTCAGGGGCCGTTGGATCCAATAGATCAACGACGAGGGTTAGATCGGTGGAGTTTTTATGTAACTTTGGGTTGTAGGTGGAAAATCCGAATTACATGGAAAATCGGAAAAAAATGAAGTTTGGATAGACCCATACCTGAAATTTTATGAAGAGGAATGAAGAACCTATTGTGTCCGAGAGGTTAGTCGCATCGGACTTTTATAGAGGTGGGGTGTCAACCTTACGATACACCAACTTGCCCACTTGCGATATCACAACAGAGTGATATCAATAGTCGATAATCAACGATCGGGTATCAGAGGGGTCTAAGTGTGGAGGTCGGCATCGTGGGCCTGACATCAACTAGAAAGTGTGGCTTATAAACTTTTAAGTCTAGCTTCTGTTCTAGTGGGGTTTACCCTTGTTCACGGTATGTTTCCTATGTAAACAGGATAGCAATGATTTACATGCCGATAGTGTATCTGGGGAATGATAGTCACATAACAGAGGGGTGATGATATATGTGTATGTGCGACATGCGAAGGCAGCATTGCCAATCAACGATAAAGTTAACCTCGGTAAGTGTGTAGAGGCTATACTAATCATCGAAAGGAGTGTTTTGCATGTGTATTTCCTTACAAAAGTTTTAATAAGGTAAATAGCACTGATACATGGCTTCTCTCCATGTTAACCATAGGTTAATAGGGTTGTATGTATATGCGTACCTTAAGAGGTTAAGTAAGGGATTCTTGAGAGACTGAAGAATCCCGATATAGGAAAAGAATCACTGCAATCACTGAACTCATGTGTGAAGCAGTAAACCTTAAATTTTAGAAACTAGCACCTGTTGTTAAACGACGACATAATTTTGGTATCAGAGCAGGTTTTACCATCTCTTAGTAAAGATAGAGGTAGGAAGAAGGGGTCAAGGAAGAGCTGTCAGAAGAGTAGCAAATGGGGGATTAAGAGAAGAGATCAGAAACCTGACTACACGTTTGGTAGTGTTGGAAGCAGGGAGGCATAGAGAGTTGGAAGATGGAGATGATAGTGAAGAGGAAAATGTGGTTATGACAGATGGGTCAGATGATGAAGGTCTAGAAATTAAGCTCTTAAAGAAGTTTTGTTGGCTAGTAGCAAGCCAAAGCTAGAGCTCTCTAATTATGATAGCAATTTATCCATAGAGGCACTATTGGACTAGATAAATGAATTAGGTAAATATTTTGAGTATGAAGAAATTAGTTAAGATAAGAGGGTCAGGTTTGATGTCACCAAATTGAAGGAGAATGATCACTGTGAAGGAATATACAAAAGAATTTTATAAAATTAACCTGAGAGCTAGTTATGTTGAGGATACTCCTGAGAAGATAGTGAGGTTTCTAAATGGCCTGCGAATGGAGATCTTAGACGAAAGTAGCATTCTTTCTCCTAAAACCATAGATGAAGCTTATCAGAGTGCTTTGAAGGTGGAAGAAAATATTGCCAAGAAACAAAATGCCAGGAGAGGATGTGGTTTTGGTAGAGGTCGAGGACAAACCTTTGGCAAAGGTAAGACTGCCAGCAGTAATGAAAAGGATAGTAGTTCAAAGACTTCAGGATAGAGTGAAAGGGAAGGTAATAGCAGAGGAGGGAGGCCATACCAACGAGGAAGAGGTGGTGGCAGAGGCAGAGGAAATTCCTATCAGTATTACAAAAGTCACAAGTGGCGACACATGTCCTTTGAATGTCCTGAAAACAAACAAAATAGGTAGAGGGGAGCATATATTGCTCTGCCCACTGAAGCGGAGGCACCACCACAGGAGGTGGAGAATGTGCCATAAATTGAGGAAGCCTTGGTATTAAACAATGTGTTATTAGAACCAGCCAATGAAGTAGTTGATCAGACATAGAGGAAAGCATTATTCCGGACCGTATGCAAGTCACACGGAAAATGTTGTAAATTGATTATTGATAGTCATAGTACCGATAATTTGATAACTAGGGAGATGGTGGAGAAACTGAGTTTGAAGAGAAAAACACCCAACTCCATATAGGGGGTCGTGGTTGCATAAGGGACACCAATTGTTAGTTGATGAACAATGCGAGGTAGATTTTTAGATAGGTAAGTACAAGGATAAAGTGACTTGCGACATAATGTTGATGGATGTGTGCCATATTCTACTGGGTAGACCATGGTAGTACAATAGAAAGGTAGTCCATGATGGGGTGGCAAATTGTTACATATTTGTTAAGGATGGGATAAAGCATACCTTGTTACCTATGAAAGAAGCAAAGGAAGGAGAGGAGACAACAGAAACAAGTGGAACGAAAGCATTACTGCTGGGAGGAATGGACTTTCTACAATAGATTGAAGAGAGTGAAATGGATTATGCAGTTGTTAGAAGACCAAGGGCAGTGTTAGTACATACCAACCTTACTGATTTACCAAAAGAGATATAGAACATGTTGCAAGAATTTAGTGATATTGTGGTAGATGATCTATGAAATAAATTACCACCAAAGAGGAGCATCAGTCGCCATATTGATTTTATTCTAAGAGCTAGTTTACTAAACAAGGCTGCCTACCAGATGAGTCCAAAGGATCATGAAGAAATTTAGAAGCAGGTCTAGGAGTTTTTCGATAAAGGACTGATTCGGGAGAGTTTAAGCCTTTGTGTAGTTCCGACCGTTTTAGCTCCCTAGAAAGGAGGCGAGTGGACAATGTGCACGGATTCCTGGGCCATTAATAAGATTACTATTAGGTACAGATAGAGTTGAAAAGTGGTTACCATCAAATCAGAATTCGAGAAGGTGACGAGTGGAAGACAACTTTCAAGACAAATGTAGGCTTGTATGAATGATTGGTTATGCCGTTTGGATTAGGCAATGCTGATCCAGATTTAAATAGGAACGCAATAGATTACAGAGATAACCATAAACACAGAGATGCGATAACCATAAATAAAGAGATGCAGCGGAAATAACACTTCATTTCATTAATGGAAAATACCGAAATATGCTTACAACTAGAATTGGAAATAAACCAGCTTGGACGATGGTAGCTTATCTCTGAGAAGAGATGTGTGGCTCCATGTCTCTGAACTGTTCCGAACTTGTGTTACAATGAGGCTCGAAGGCCTATTTATTACTGAGAAACAATGGAAAACCCTTCACATTCAAAACTGACCTTTAGAAGATGAACCGCCAAATTGTGGGCCCCGTTTTGGGTAAATTGGTACATCAATTTCCCGGGGTCGTAACTTTGGCATACGATCTTCGTTTGACGTGTATGATAGCTCGTTAGAAAGTTCTATCCGAGAACTACCATTGTTCGAACAAGCAACATCAGTCCATTGCATGGACCCATGTTTCCCCCGGATTCCCCAAAAAACGTCGTTTAGGGCCTCAAAACGGCTCCGGAAGTTCAGGACCCGAAAAACTGCTAAAAATAGTAAGTTGTGCTACAATTAAGGAAACTGAAAATGCTGAAAGAGACAAATGCGGGGGTCCAAATGGGATAGGTGGGTGGCCACCAACATCCACCTGGATCATTCCTCCCCCCTTAGGAAGCAATGGTCCCCATTGCGTTGAGTTCCTCCATCTGCTGAACTTGTCCTGCAATCTCTGATGTGTCCAGTACTGGTGGAAAGCATGGTTGATGTCGGTCCACATTGAACACTTGGTGCAAGTGAAGAAATGGAGGAATGTTGTGCTTCAAAGCATTGTTGCCCATAGCCTTGGTACTGGTGTAAGGACCATATCGGAGTGGTCGGAGCCTCTGATGGGTTCTAGTGAGGTGTTCTTTCTGCAGATGTAACCAAAATTTGTTGCCCACCTGAAACTTGTTTGGTACCCTTGTGGGTGAGGAGAAGTTATTTCTGTGTTCTCTTACGACTTTATCCCTCTGGTGCTGCTGTTGCGCGGAGGAACCCTTGGCGGGGGTCATGGATGTAGCAACGATCTTGCCCTTGCTTTGTGAGTGAACCATACAGATGAATTTCCTAGACTGTGAGATGAGCTTGCTGCCTTTCTTAGCAGTGATCAAGGAGGTGGCAGTAGGTGGGGCTAACTCTGGTATCCTGTATAATAAATTACTCAAAGAAATAATGACAGCACGAGGCGTTGACTCATACACAGCATGTCGCCTCCACAAGTATGGCTGGCCTAATAATACATCACAAACATCTAGAGGTGTAACATCAAACAATACCTCGTCTGTGAAAGGCTTAATGCTGTAGGGAAGGCAGCACTACTGGCGAACTTTGAGATCTCGTCCTTCATGAAGCCACCCGATACTGTATGGTTGTGGGTGTGGTGTAGTTGGTAGGCCCAACCGCTTCACGACCTCTGCTGAAATCAGGTTCTTTTGTTTGGGTGCCACTGTCGACAATGAATTGCAGCGGCGAACCCTTCACCCACATCTGTGAGTGGAAAAGACGTTCCCCCTCCTCTGGCTCTTCGGGCTCATTCTTCTGGATTTCGGCAGTGGCAACAGTGGCGCTAGGATCCGCATCAATAATCTGCTTCCCCTTGCCATTCCCCTTGTCGGGTTCAGGCTCAGGGTCAGAACATGTATCTGATTCGGAAGCCTTCAACTCGGCCACCAACGACTGCTTGGTCTGGCACTCATTTGTGTTATGAGTGGGACTCTTGTGGAACTCACACCACTTTCCTATGCCCTTCTTCGGCTTTGTGGTGTTGTTCTTTTCTTGTGGCTTCGGCGGGTTGTCTTGGGTCACCCCGCCTTGGTTTTGTCCTTTGGGCTTCAGATTTGCAGATCCAAAGTCTCTCTTCTTCTGTTTGAACTTTTGCTCGATTTTGACAGCGTATCGGTATGCTATGCCGAGTGAGGAGATGTCCAAGAACTCGATCTCTTCTTGGATGTATCTATGTAGGCAGCCGTGGTATTTGAGCACCAGATGCCTCTCAGAATCTTTGATAACCAACTGTGTGCGAAGGGTATGAAAAATGTTTGTGAGCTCTGGAACATCTTGGTCTCGTCCCTGCTGCAGTGTGGTCCATTTGATGTATTTGTCCTCATAGCTTTTGACAGGGTAGTACTGCTCCTTGATGGCATCCCAGAAGTCATTCCAAGTGGGTGCAGCTGAAAATAATGAGCCTGTGCTTTCATCCTTCTGCTCGCAGTAGGTTTCCCACCAGTCCTTGACGTGGGGGGCTGCTTTGAGAAGACCGAAAACAATCTTTTCCCAACTTGAAAATTTATGAACAGAGAAATACCCATCTAGCAGATTTAACCATTTATCTATAGCATCTGCCTCTATTTTACCCTCAAAGATGGGGATTTTGAAATTAACTTGTACCTTAAAGGGCGTGGCATTTCCAGAGTCGCTGCTGGAAGCCGATGCGTCACCTCTAGGTAGCCGCTGAAGGATCTGCGCAAAGCTATCC